>JADLZN010001352.1:357434-621173 GCA_018155175.1 Sinocyclocheilus anophthalmus | reverse complement strand
AACTGTTTTCTCTGTGACCTGTGACCTCTTCCTCTTTTGAGTGGATAACCTCATTGGTTAGACTGCTGCTGTGCTGGCTCAGTCATTGGTGGAAAACTGGAAGAGCTCAGAGAGGTAAGCAACTGGGCATCGACTGATTAATCATGGATGGCAGCTCTGGGCTCAGCGCTAAACACACACTTAAAAATACATGAGCGGAAAAGGAAATCGGGAGATAAATATTTTGATAATATGCATTCACATCCTCTATTCATTTAAAGGGACAAAGAATAAAGCTTCTGTCATTATTATTGCCTAGCTTACGGCGCAGCCATTCATCTCATTCAACCTGATGACTTTCTTGCTTCTTGTTGAACACAAAAGATGATCTTGAAGACCATGCTGCACCCTCTTTTTGTTCCCGGCATTACAATGAATGGGAACTGAGGTTCAAGTTCAAAAGAATCCAAGCACCATGCCGTCGTGTTTATTTCAATCTTTTGAAGTCATCCAGCACTAAATCCTGCGCGGATCATTTTTTTCCCTAAGTGGGTGTTTAACCACTGCAATCACTTCACAGTCATTTAACTTGAGACCAAGTAAGTCAGGTTGTGAAAGATTTTATTCTTTGAGTCAAGAACTTTTTTATGAATTGGATGGAGTCAACATTAGTTAATGTAACTGAATCAACTGATTCATTGAAAGATTTGACACAATTGGTTGCTAGTGTTAACTAAACCAAAATAGTTCAAATGTTCAAATATAACATATTTAGATGATAAACCTAAACCGCAAAAAACCTAAACTGGAAAAAAAACTAAGTTTAAGTATTAAATGATTGAACTACAAACTGAAATAAAAAATAATAAAATGAAAAGAAATTTAGGGGGGGGGGGGGGGGAGGGGGGGGGGGGGGGGGCGGGGGGGGGGGGGGGGGGGGCTGGGGGGGGGGGGGGGGGGGGGGGGGGGGGGGGGGGGGGTGGGGGGGGGGGGGGGGGGGGTGGGGGAGAAATAAAACAACAAAAGCACATAAAATTAATAAACTACATTAAATACTAACGGGAAAAAACAAAACATAAAAATCTCATAAAAATATTAATAAATAACTAAACAGCATAACGTATTATTTAAAAAAAAACACTGTCTTTCTTTTCCTCATATTAAGCTATTGTATGGCTTCAGAAGACTTGAAATACAGTGCACAAATCATATGATATGCTTTCATGGTTTTTCTTTTGTCATTTTGCAGCTTGACAGCCCCATCCTCATTCACTTTTCATTATACTAAAAATACTAACCCAGAATATTCTTCAAAAAATCTCCCTTTACAACAAAAAAGCTATACAGCTTTACAGGAACAATGTGCTGGAGAATAAATAATCACTGAATTTTGGGGTGAACTAATGCCAGCTAAGGTTTCTCTGACAAACACGCACACAGCACACGCACGACACACACACACACACACACACACTCGTTCTTTTTCCACATTTCTTTTTCCCCTCACTCTAGGACTCGTCGGCACGTCCCTGGCATCCTGTCTGAGAGTGACGTGCAGTTTCTTTCTTTCGTTCTTCTTGTCTGATTCTCCCGGGATAATAAATGCACCTTTTCACAGCGCTCTTCCCTTTCCTCTGCTGCCTCTCCTTTCCCTCACCCACTCACACAACTACATCTGTGCACCCCATCTTCTGTGCCTTCTTAGGGCCCTTTGCTCTTCATGTCTCGGGGTTAATCGTTTGACTAAAGGGGGCCAACGGTTAGGCACCAGACCCAATAGAAGACGGGGCCCACGAACCCTTCAAGATCTTACTTTTGGTGTTACGCGGGAGCTGCCACAAAGTCCACTTTAAAATTTCTATATCCCAGAATGAGCATTTAATTAAGGCATGAGTGACTGTTAATCATTCCCGGGCACAATCAATTAACACATCAGGCCTGTTCACGGCGGTGCCACGACCTCAGGTGAAACCTGCAATTGCACACACCCCTGAGGCCATTAGGCTAGCATGCACTAACACTAACGACAGCACACACTCCCATTACAATCATAATTACCGGTTTTATCACAGTGCACAACTCTCGCATGAGTGGCTGGGTCACCCCAAAACCGTCGGCGGAGCAAGTATTAAAATCGATCTGCTATTTAAGCCTGCCTGTTTGCTGTAAACTCAATTGCACGTTTTATGCCCCGGCCATTGATCTGATAGCAGTAATGACATTTTACAGCAATCATCTGTGTCTAAACGTCACATCGGTGTGTCTGAAAATGCATGGCAAGTGAAATCCGTTCATATGGAATATCGTATAATAGCATATGGTGTCTGTCAATGAAGAGAGCCGACATGCAATGAATAGGGATCGATTTGAAAAAATAAAAAATACATATGTTAATATCCCCAGGGGATTAGCATTTTGGAAAATAAAAGCCATGAAAAACAGACCCTCATGAGCACACTTAAAAACTATCTTGACTGAAGTACCTGCAGGGCTGTGATTTGTAAAGTGCCGTTTTCCATTAGGCTAATACGCTCGTCATTGCCCAGGATTCTCTGGCCGTCGCGCTCCCATTGGATGCTCGGAAGAGGGTTGCCCATCACGTGGCACTGCAATTGGGCGGTGGTGCCTGGAACGAGCGTCTGGTTGGCCGGTCCTTGGCGGATGATGGGAGGGATCCGGTCGGATGGGGCTAAGGGTGAAGCGAATGAGAGAGGCGTGGGCCACAAGAACCAAATTTGCATGTAACACCACCATATCACTCACCTCGTTCAAATAATACACAAGAGATTGTTGAAAAAGACACATTATGAATTATGCTCTTTGAGATTCCGAGAGTAACATGATGGTAAAATACAATATCATTTTGCAATATGACATATAATGACAAAAACAAATACAGCAACTAAAAAAAAGTATAAAACGTCCAGTGCTAAATTCATCTGTGCACCGATGCATTCAGCAAAAGTTAAAAAAAATTTTTTTTACCAAAAATTTAAATCACTG
Organism: Sinocyclocheilus anophthalmus; assembly: GCA_018155175.1. Classification (NCBI taxonomy): domain Eukaryota; kingdom Metazoa; phylum Chordata; class Actinopteri; order Cypriniformes; family Cyprinidae; genus Sinocyclocheilus; species Sinocyclocheilus anophthalmus. Next base: position 618,191 of record JADLZN010001352.1, on the reverse strand, counting down.
AATTTAACTGGCCATATGTTTCGCACTCTTACAGCCTGCCAAACAGAAAAGATCAGCAATTCATCTGATTTTAATTGACACAGGCCTCCAGATGTCATTTGATTGAGTTGTAGTGCAGCTATAAACTCTTTTTGAAATGAATGTATAATGTTATTGCATAGTGGAACTAAGCCAATTGCATTGTAACACCTTTAGCAGGCTGCGTTGTGTTATAATACAATTTAGGGGTGCTCCGATCATGATTTTTGAGGCCGATCACCGATCACTGATCACAGAAAGCAGTATCTGCCGATACCGATCACTGATACCGATCTTTTTAAAGCCTTCTTTTTATCATTTATCACTATTTATAGTGATACTTCAATCAGGATTTTTTTTTTTAGACATTTATTCAGGGCCTGACTTTCATTTTTGAAAATGGGGGAAATTCCACTCTTATGTAACTCCTGTGATATGAGAAGCAGCTTTCACACAGGAGTCCACTACTAATCTGTGGCTGTTTACCACAAACACACTTATTCCAACATTATAATCATAACATTATTTTGATTTAAAATCCAAACATTGTCACTGAAAATGCGTTTTCAGCATTGCAATTCGTTTTTTACACAGTATAGTAATACAATCTTTCACAGACATGTTAAACCAACTATAATATTGAGCAACACAGGCATTCACTGCTCCTTTAACTTTTGCTTTAATTCTCGATTTAATATTAATTTGCTCAAGCAGAGGCAAAACCTTTTAAACTACTTTTTTACGTTATCACAACTTACCACTGACAGAATAGTCCAGCTCTACTTGCCTTTGCTTTTCCTTTTGCACTGCATCTTTATTACAGCAATCCTGTCGGTTCATAAAGAACTTTGTTTTTCACTACATCCACGGGCATCTATTAGTGCCTAGGTTTCTCTAAAATGCTCTTTTTCCTTTAAAAAAACTACGACCAGCCATATGTGTTTGACTGTGAAAGACGTTACGTTTAATTCAATGCATTTTGGTGCATTTCTAACTTTTCGTGTTTTCATATGTACTGCAACCATGTGCCGTCACTTTAATTCAGGCTTGCAGCGTAGCAATAGACTCTGTGTGGACACGATCTCTGCACTGCTGCAGACGCACCGCTCTTGAACGCACTGCCGTGTGCAGTGTGAATGCTTTAATACATTCTGCAAACTGTGCTGCAACCAGAGTTATGTGAACCTGAACGTGATGGTGTCGCTGCAAGTGTGCATGAGCCCACGGTCCTACAGGAAGTCGCGCGAGAGCTGAATGGTTAAACCTGGCAAGAATAAAAGTATGCAAAACAAAACTTTACTTTACTACGCTTTTATAAACTTTAGTGACGATGCAGCACTGCCTCGATTGTGAAAGTGACAATTCCTGTGTTAACTGTGCAGCTTGCTTATAGACAGATGCGATGTGTGGTGATTTTAAGCCATTTGCGTATTTTGAGAGAGAATGAGAGAGCGTGCGCATGGAGAGAGAGCGTCACGTTGTTTGTGAAATTACGTCTCACACAAGTTTTTCAAATTACATTAAAAGTTATTTAATGAAGAAATATGAATTGCACCTCACCGTCAGCATTATAATTATTTCACCCGCGCCCGACAGAAAACTGAGAACATGCTGCGTGTCGTGCCAAACCTCTCACGGCAGCAGAAATAGCTTGAGATCATTTTTTTGAGATCGACCTTTTAGAGATCGCAGATCTATCATACCAACGTGATTATCGGCCGATAGTGATCGTTAGCTGATCAATCGGAGCACCCCTAATAAAATTATTCTGTGCTTTTAAGCTTGCTGTACAACATTTATGGGTCAATAACTGGTAAAGATGGATCTACTCTAAAGCTGTATGGTATTAAATACACAACATTTCCCCAAGAAGATTATGCAGTTTTTAGGAAATCATCAGTGGTGGAGGTGTTCAGACTAATGCTGTGCTCCATTCAAAGCTGGATGTGGTATATTCCTACTTAATGTCTCAGACTTAACGCATTATATATTATATATATTATACTATATATATTATACACACACACACACACACACCACACACACACACACACACCAGCACACATTTGTACTGTACAAAGTATAATAGGAGGAAAGAATAAGCCAGGTGAGATTTTTGTTTGCACAAGGAGTCTGACAGCAGCCAGTGCTGCACACAGAGATCTGATCTCATCATCATCCAGTCTGCCTGGAGTGGCATGAAGAAACAGAACAAACTGAAACGGAGTAAATCCAGAAGAACTGTGGTAACATCTCCAGGACACTTCAAGAAACCTACCTATTGCACATAGGTACCTTGGACAAAAGCTTGTTTTAAACAAAAAGGGTGGTCGCAATAAATGTTGATTTGATTTAGTTAATTGATAAAGAAAATCTATTTGTGACATTATTTTTGAAAGCATCCTTACTTTGCAACGTTTTTACACAAGTGCTTAAAACTTTTCACAGTACTGTAGATTTGCAGGAAGGTTCCTTCAAGTGTATTGGAGGACGTTGCCACAGTTCTTCTGTATTTAGTCTGCCTCCGTTTTTCTGTTTCTTCTTGTAATCCTTCATGTAAAAAAATCTCACTGTATTATTACAATTAATGGCAAAAGGAATGTTTGGAAATGTAAACTGATATTTCCTACTGACAATACAAATATACATATTTCCTGATATTTTTCTAATGCTGGGAAATTTCACATAATATTAAGCAGCACAATTTTTGTTTTCAACATTGATAATAATAAAATGTTTCTTGAGCACCAAATCAGTATATTAGAATGTTTTCTGAAGGATCAAGTGACACTGAAGAGTGATGCTTTGAATAAATTACATTTTAAAATATATGTAAATAGAAAATTTATTTTAAATTGTAATATTTTACAATGACACAATAGAACTGTTTTTAATGTATTTTCAACCAAATAAATGCAGCCTTCTCTCACAAACATGAAAAAAATCTTACCAGACCAAAGCTTGGTATGGTAGTGTAATGGCTTGAAATAGCTTAAACATATATTTTTAAATACTTTTTTTTTTTTTAAATGAAAGCATAAAATCATGTAAAGCTATAAAGAAACTGTAATTTATGTAAGATTATTTCCACAGTCTACATTAATGATCATATTTATGTGACCATGTACATATACCTCTAATGTATGTAACAGCATTGAATGAAAAAAAATGGCATTTTACTGCACTTTTCCACACAAGTAGTTGTAAATATTTTTCAGGCTGAAAGGTATGTGGCAATATAGCATGTAAAATGCACGATAATGCTTTTCAACACGGCACTCTAGAATAATTACAGTAGCCTGTGTTCTTCTACAATTTAAACACCGCCGTGTTTCCATGAATAATTTATTATTTGTTTGTCTAGAACTGAAAAACCTACTGTCTGTTGACCTAAGCGAGGAGAAAAGTCCATAGATAAATAATTGACAATTCGGTTACTTTAGCATCTTCATTTGGAAAAACAAGGACCCGGGAAAGGCAGCCTGCATCTCTGACATTTTCCTTCCACTGCGGTAAGAAAAAAAAAAGACCATAAGGTCAGAAAGAAGACGAGGGACGTATCGCTCAAACAAAACTGGGTTGTGTTTCTACATGATGTGAAATTCATAGGCACGAGTACCACGTCCTTGGGAGCAGTGACCCTGTGCCGCACATGTCTTCCATAGATCATTTCATTGTGTATCATGTAAGAACATTACAGCAAACATCAATCAGATGATGCCAACATGCCAGGGTCTTCATCCTTAGAGGCCACTACAGGCACAGGGGTTTCTGGGAAATGTGATTATATTTCATAAGTCAGATTTTTTTTTTTAGCAAACCTACAGCAGATATTGGACTCTTGGCGAAGGTTTTTCATGTACATGCGCACACACGTGAAGTACACATAACACAGTTTATCCTGTTACCAGGGAGCATGATAGAAGCGGCATATGTTCCTGGGGTTATTTGCATAGCTCGATTGTGCCCTGTCCTTTCTGATTACGTCTCCAGAGCTTCCTGCTGTTCTCCCATTTGTAGAACTCAGAAATTTTAATTTGGGGCGGCTTTGAAGACTTTTTAATTTATTTTGGTTTAGAGCAAAAAGGCTACGGCGGGCGAAGCGGCAATTTGTTCAAACGCAAACAAAAAAATCTTTGTTATAAGGCCTCACACAAGCAATTCAATTACATGTACAGTTCCGGACCTTTAATGTAGTTAGATTGATATTAAAATATCAATAAACGCCAACCGCCGGTGTTTGATGTAGCTGGTGGGGGTATATGAAAGAGCAACTGTATGTGTGTGTGTCCAAAGCTAGTTTAAAGAATTTACTCACTGCTTTCCACCTCAAGCAGGGCTTTGGTCAAGATGCTGCCTGCCACACTGATGGCCTGACAGATGTAGTACCCAGAATCCTCGCTGTGCACATCTGTAATGGTCAGCTCTCCGCTTAACGACACGGAAAAACGGCCTGACTGTGAAGGTGGCTGACTGGGAAACAGCAGGACCTGTTCAAATCAACAAATACTGTTAAAACAACAACAACAAAAAGACTAAACATGATAAATCACATTTAAAGTTGATGATTTTTAGCTATATAGCTCAGATAGATAACTCAGAAATAGATTAACTCAACAAAGCCCATATAACGTATTCATTGTTTTCTTTTTGTACCAAAAAATAATCACATCCCACCTATCTGGATTGGACAAGTCATTTTGAATAGCAGATTAAAATGCCAGCCTAACGTCGTTTAAACTCTATACAATGCATCACTTAATCAGTGTTGGGAAAGTTACTCTGAAAATTTAATCAAATTACTGATTACTGATTACTCCTTTTAAAAGTAATCCTGTTACTGTTCTGATTACTTTATTTCAAAAGGAATTAGTCATTAGTTACATTACTAGTTACGTTACTTTTTTTTCTCCATGAAATTTATGAAATCCAAGCATACACGCTCCCGATAAATATTTGTTATTAAAGCATCAACATTCACAGAACACTGTTATTTTGTTAAAAGTCTTGCTAGTTTTAAATTGGGGCACATGCCAATACAGAGCACTTGGCTGCATTTATAATCTCTAAAAGACATCTCAGTTCATCGTAATTTCACAAATCTCTGTTATAACACAATAATATATGCATAATGAATCTTTCATAATGTCTACAATTCGTGTGTTATAATGAGGATTCGTGAGCACGCAGATTTCAGCACTGCATTGCTCAACGTTGCAAGTATGTATTCACTTATAAACATTTTATTACCGTTATCTTATAAAAACAATAACTCATTACACACTGTATTTTTTATTTATTTAAATGTGTTTTATTTTCACCATATGAAATATGATAACCAATATTTATTCACTTTTATCATATAAATATTTTACTGCTGTTGTTTTATTAAATCAAATAATTCACTCTAGCCTGTGAGCAAACATGATTTTACCATGTTCAACACCCTTAACCGCAGTAAAATAATTTAAACATGCAGCCTCTTGTGGCATATTGCTTTACTGTTCGTGACTGATACAAACTACAAATATATTAAAAAAGGATATGGGATAATTAGTCTGCTGATATAACTGATGAATGGAATTGAATAGAACATCACTATGCATTCAATGTGATACTCGGGTATAAATTTAGTTGACTGCTGAGATTCACGCCCACAAATGGGCCAAACAATAGCTGCAATATCTCAGCTGGTGTTTTAGAGAGGGGGGTCAGGAAGAATGCCAGATACACAAAAGACAAGGCCGAAGGATTTTAAGGAGTCTTCCTCCTTTAGCATGAGGCTGCAACACTGACAGCTGCCCTATTGTTCTTATTTGGCAGTGTGTGTGTCACTGTTTCATTTTTGGGGATAATCCAGTGACCCCCTCACCCCAGCCCTCTGGCTCTGACTGGACTCACCCTCATCCTCAGTTCTGTTCTATATCCACTGACCTCAAAGATCGGCCACACATGCACACACAGAAAAACAAAGAATAGACGAGAGATTAACCGGAGAAGAGTTCATGGTCTGGCGTACAGTGGATATTTGATCACCTCTGGCCTATGACACACAAAAAAAAGAAGGATGAAGGGATATAAGAAAGGATGGAGGGAGGGATATGGGAACTGGCTTCCTTCCTCCGAGTGCTTTAGAACAACCAGAGGCTTATATCTTCATTTCTTCGGCTGTGCTTTATTAATAGGGACATGAGTGTGTTATCTAGCTGGGCCCAGGGACATCTTCTATCCTCCTCTGACCCAATGAGGAGACACGAATATGAACAAGCTCCTCCAGAAATCCCAGAGTTTCTTCTAACCCGGTGAATGGCCTGTCACCAGTATCTAAACTGGCTGCAAGGCATCCTCTCTCTATTTCTTTCTCTTTGTCTGACTCTGACTCTGAAACCCTTTGAAAAAAAAACTGTAGTTCTTCTTGCTTCTTATAATGTTACACTGAACAAAAAAAAAAACATTTGTTTTTTATGACCCAGGCAAATGACCTGGACATTTCATGAGATTCACCTACTGTACATACAGATTTCATAAACACACACAACACTGATTCGAGTTTAGTTATGCATGATCAGCTGTCAGATACATTGTATGTACTGTCACTTGAAATTATATGTTTGCTGTCATGTCAGCAAACATATAATTACAAGTGACAATACTCATGATTTAAGGACAGACAGTCAGACATTTGTTTTCAGAGCAAAAGTGCTTCTCGAGAAACTCATCCTCCAGGTGAGATCAGCTGAATAATGAAAAATAAATCCATCAGATTCCCAGCCTATATGGGCACTAGACTTGCCTTCCCACTCACAATCTTAGAAGTGTCACTCACAGATCCACAGTGTGCTAACATCTTGCATAATAATACATATCGAGTGACCTCAAAAAGAATTTGGACAGTCTGGTCACACATTAAAAAAAAAGTATTAGCATTACAAAAAAAAAGGTAGCAAAAAAAATAAAAAAAGTGATCGCATTACACTTTTGAAACAGTATTTAACCAACTGGTCTCAAGATGATTTTTAATGGATGTTTGGATTTTTTTCTTTACACTATCTACTATCTTATTAATTTTTATAATTTCATTTAAATAGTGTAGCTTAAGTGTCAAAATATTTTGAGCCCACGTTAAAAACAACAGTAAGCTAGACTTTATTCAAATTTTTTATTTGAATTTTCACACTCCGTTTTCTATGAATTTCAGCATGGCCAAACCCATCAGTAAGAGATTCAATTTAGTCTTTGATTTCTTTCCCAACACAAGACTTTTTTTTTTTTTTTTTTTTTTTACTAATATCCCTAGATCACTTACCCTAGAGTTTCAACCGAAAGTATTCGGCAGATACCGTGACGTGTTTTGACACTGACTGTAAGGGTTCCCCGGCGTGCATCTGTGTACTGCTGTCTCTTACCTGACTGCCTTCTTTCTGCCAGAACACAGCGGGAGGGGGATTTCCCTTCGTTCCACAAAGAAAAGTGACAGTACGGCCTTGGGCAGAGATCTGATCCCGCGGACGCACCACGATCTGAGGAGGAACTGAAGAGGAGAAAAGAAACTTATGAAGCTGCAGATCCACACACAACAAATCAAGACCCTATAGGGCCTATATGAGCTTCTGGAATGTTCTGCTATCTATATAACTCCTCCAAGGTGAGACAATCCTACAGTTACACAGTCTGGCAGTTTTGTTTAGTCTAAACTTGAGTCTCCCAAGGAGAAGAACTGTGAGTGTGTTAGTACTGCTGATGGCATGCAGTAAAGCTATCATAGCTGATATTGTACATAGTGCCACATTCTGGTACCAGTTCTGCACAAGAAGATAAGGTTAGTGTAGAGTGTCTTTACTATGCAAACAGCACTCTGGAGCTATGAAGTCTAGTGAGGTCATGCAGTAACCCTCACTATATTTAGCTGAAAATATGTAACAAAACCAACACTGAACACCTTTACCCATAAACAGTCAGGATTTGCTCTGAAAAGCATGACCAAAACTAATCCACATCACATTTTAGGACTGCTTTGACACAAAGCAGGGCTTTTGAAAACTCAAGTAGGGCTATAACCAAATACATATAACTACTGAAGGCTGAGGTTTCAGTGCTGGTCTTTCTGAGCAGAGAGATGGATATAAAGAGCTTAATTATTATTAAAGTTTTTTCTTCTCTGTGCCTGCAGAGATAATTTAAAGAACATGATAGCACATCTGATGCAGTGCTGAAGAGCCCTTATCTTGTGGGGGATATGCAGGCGTATCGAGAGCAAATATACATTTATATATTAGTAATCTGGCCTCTTTCGCCTAATGTACATTTTCTGTTCATTAATGAGGGTCTGGATATAAATGAGGACCTCTCAAACTCCCAAGAGCATCATTGGGTGGCCAATGGGTTTGTCTCATCTATCTCTCAGTGGATCCATTCCTCCATCTCGTTCACTTTCTCTTTCTCAATCTCTTTGATGAGACCTTGTTGGCTTTTTTTCTGCTGCGGCTGCTTGGTTCTTGCCTTTAGTGTGAGTTTGATCAATGGTTGTTCGTGATGGATGCTAATCTGCTGGTCTTATCTGCCCTGCAGCCATCTATCTACCCAGCAACATCACAAGGCCTTGAACAGTTCCAACCCAGAACCAACACATTTTGTGTGTGTGTGTGTGTGCTGATTAAATCACTCCTTAAATCCAATTGAAATGTGTTTAACAATCATGCAATTTGTTTAAAAATTTCAGGGCTCGACAATAAGGACTGCCCGATGGCCCGGGGCAAGCGTGAAAGACGTTCGGGACAGTAGACTGATTTGTCACTTGCCCGATTGGGCCACTGCAGCATAGTCATGATTTATCATTTGCATGTGTTTTTAAGACTTGTTAATTAAACTTACGCGATTTCAACCTATTAAACAGCATTGGGTGCGGAAGCCACTCCTTTCAGAACTCACTTCTCACGAACACAGCCATGCGCGAGTTGCTGAACGGGCAAATACCTACCAACAAAGTATGTCAAAATCCCCGTCCTGGCAAAGTAATTTGTAGCTTTCCAATGATTATCTTATATTGAATGCATTTAATGAGATGGCATTTAAAGTAGTGTGTTAATACGCGCAGCGCCTTAACCAAGGAAACACTGTCATTGCTGTTCATAAGCGCCACCTGCCGTCAGAGAGTGAATCTGCGTCTCATTCAGCCTCCACCTGCTGTTTTTGTTTTCATACAGATGTTTTAGAAGCATAATTTTCACCAAGCTATAATTCAGGTTATTCTGTTTTTGTTCAGATTACATATTACGGACAGTCAAATTCTACGTCTGATATAAATCCAAACATTGCACGTTTTTTTCAATTCTTTATTAAATGCAGTGGTTTGGCCTTTCTAATTTCAATTGCTATGACAAATTCATGTGCGTACAGAGCGAAGAATATGCTAATGTTATTTTATATGTGATTTTTCAATTTCTGTACCTGGACATCTACAAACATAAAAACCTAAAGCGTCATTTAATTTCTATTTTTGTGCTATAATAATTGATAATTGCCTATATTTAATTGTGCTATTACTTGTAACTTGTTCATTTGTTCTTTCTTATTTATTGGCTGTCACTTGTCTTTAATAATGTTAAAACTTTATATTTATGTTTATTTTTGGCTAGGGATTTTTGCTGTGGTATCGAAATTGAAATAGAGAATTGTAAAATCTAAATGGTATCTAAAATATTGGTGTCATATAAGCTTATTTATTAGAATACAAGATAAATATAAAAAACAAATGATAACTCAACTATTTTTTTTGTGGCAGGGCCAGTGAAAATGTTGACAAGGGCCAGTAGAAAAAATCCTTAGCGTTAAGCCCTGAATTATGGCTTGAGACCTGTGTTCAGGTTCGTTCTTCATATCTGTTTTCATAACACAAAAATTGTGCCTGATGAGGTCAATGAACCCAGAAAGTTACAGACTTACAGTCGATTTGTACTCAAAATATGTATCTGCTATTTTCCATATCCTGTCTTTTTTTTGGCGGAGGGATTGATGGATTGTTCATTATTCTTCTCACTTCCTAGTCAGTTCAATTCAACTTCCTGTGAGGTGTGGCCATTTCAATTCAAATTCTCACTCATCGATTGAAAGGAAGCCAATTCTTCCGTTTTGAATTGTGCCCAACCCTGATACTTTAGGAATATTAGTTCCCATATTAGTAGAGTATGCTACATGATAGATGGGGTTTGGAATTTTAGCGTCGACGGTGGAATATAGACTAAACTGATGATCAGCCTTCAGTTGTCGGAGCTGGGCTGGGCTGATGGGTATTGATTATTTCCGTGCTATTGCCCTTTATCAGACGCCTGTGAATGTGCAATGCTGTCACCTTTAACCTTCACCGGCTAATTGATTTCTCATCCTCCTTCCCACTCCTGTGCATTTCACACACGATTAGAGTGACGCGTCAGCTCTGACAACACGCATTTATACTCAAGAAGGTCTTTCTCCTTTAGCTCACCTTAAATTTCCCACTAATTCATCAATCTGAAGGGTTGATAGCGTTTGTACCTTCCCTACTAATGCGCCTAACAAACTGAACTCTATTTGTCTCACGATCAACCTCAATCACTCTTTTATTTCACCCCACCCCACTGGCTTAGTCTCTCCTTTTTCTATTTCTTTTTGTCTCTTTCATTACAAAAGTTAAATACAATCCAAAAGATGCAATCTGCATCAATGCAGCTGTCTCAGATCAATTTTCTGATTGGCTCCCTGCCTGCCTGCTGGCTTTTTCTCGTAGACTCTGTCGTTGAACGTAGGTTGCATCACAGCTTGGAGGCGACAGGCATGTTGAAACAGAACAAGGCCCAATAGGGAGCCTGGCCACAGAGGTCATTGAGGTTGCCGTTCAGAGGTCAAGCAGGAGCCATATCGCTGACCCTGGAGGTCATATCTGAAACACATCCCTTGTCGCTATAATTTGGGACACTAGTATAGAGAGACCTCAAAGCAAACTGGAGAGGTAATGATACCAATTTCCAATTCCCTTTGCATTATTGACTGTATTTCTAACCTGGGCTGAAGCAAGGACTGAAATATTGACTTAATGATATGTAATACTTCTCTCTCAAAATATACAAAAATGAATATATATGACTGTGAATATATATGGGGGAAATGAGATGTTACTGAAACACACGCTGTCTCAAGGGATTTCACTCTAAAAATATGTAGCAACAAGAAGTGAAAGCAACTAACAGAATGTGCCTTAGGCTGTGTTAAATAATTACCAGTTAAAACAACATTACAGAAACAGCATGGAGTTTTGAGAGAATGGAGGTGTCATATGCATCCTAATGTGGTATGACAGGGAGAAGATTTAGGGAAAGGATTTAAAAATATACATAATACCTCTACCACCACCAAAAAGGCCACGCTTTTCGAAGACAAATCAAGTGGATGAGAATGCCAGCTCTTTGATATGGCCAACTAATAAATCACTATACTAAAAATAATGAACTTTGCAAATGAAATATATATATATATATAATATTAACTATAAAATAGAATTCTATATACTATACTATTATCATATATATATATATATATATATTATATATATATATATATATATAAAAACTGCTGATAAATCAACTCGTATCCGCAACTACTTTCTAAAAGCTCTATACAAATAAATTTAAATTATATGAATGTGTTTGTACTTTTTATATTTCTATGTATATATAAATATCCACATACAGTACTATATATTTAGAAAAGTTACATGTATGAACCATAACTATTAATTACTATCATATTCATCTATAGGAGTTATAATTATTACAATAAATTTAATAATCTACTCCGTTCACATATTCTCGCTCTCTGGCATGGATGCCAATCTCCATCTATCTCCTCTCTCTATATATCTATAAACAATCAATGGCTACCACTTTTTACTACTACTATACAATTTGGTACTCGTATACAATATTTTCAGGTAAATTAAAGAAAGGGTTTACAGCTGATGGGGGACTTTCCAGTACTGATAAAATACACAAATTAATACTTTAATAAGGGCACAATAAATTGATCAAAAGTGAATGATAATATAATATACTAAGAACAAAATAATGTTACAAAATACTTAATAATGTTACAAAATAATATTAATAAAATTGTTTGTTGTTTAATATTATGCCAGGGATAAATTTCATAAGTCACCTGTGATTTCTAGTTTAAGTCTCTTCTTCAAAATGTCACAGATGATAGAAACAATAACATAAACAAATATTTACTACTGCTACTATAATAATAATACTAGTAATACTAACTTTATTTTATTATTAAATTATTATCAGGGATAAACATTCATTTATCTTCTAAAGTTAGATAGGGAGAGAAAAAACATAACTGCTCAGCCATAAAATCAACTACAACTATTCCAAATTATAGATAGAATGCCATCTGTTAAGATATCTATAAGTCTTTCTGGACATCTCTTCCTCGAAGTATCACAGATGGTGTATTTAACAGAATAGCAGTAGACAGAGCTGTGAAGGTGCCACACTGGCTGGCTGGCTAGTGACAGGTCAAAAGTGTCAGCCACTCACATAGGCTAAACAAAAGTGCTGAAGCTAAAAATTATTCATGGAACTTCATTTCCTCCCAAGATGGACCACAACACGCGCAAGGATCCGACACCTTCACGCTCCCTCTGGGAGAGTTAGTGGTTAGTGAATACACAGCCACAAACTCGTATGCAGATTGTCCGCCAACAAAACGTGTCTTCAAACATTGCGTCTATCCCCAGAGGGACTTGCCATGACAGGCAGTTGTCAGCGTCGAACAGTGAAGCAGACAGAAAGTGTGGAAAGGCCATGCTTCAGTGCTCAGCGCTGCAATTAAACCCCCCTACACGCAATTAATACAGTCTTTAGAGTGTAACCGATTAAACGCTTTACAGCATTGCAGGTTATCTACACCAATACAGGGCATATGTTTTCAATGCCTAGCTGAGCAGCCGTTTCTGTCCGGCAATACCTGCCAAATTCATACGCTGTATATTTACTGCATAATCAAAACGAGAGCGTCATCTGCATAAATGCGGTTTCTCAGAGAGCTTGTGCTGTTTTAAATACTCCCCCTTGAGGATACAGTAATATGCATGGGCTAAGATCAGTCCTGTCAGAGTTTGGAATAGGACCCACTTTTTTTTAGGACAGCTTAAAATGAGCACAGTTGGAGAAGCGCCTCAGTGCATTGGGATTAATCTGGTGTAAATCACTGCTACATGGGTTTATTTCATATTTATTGTCTCAGCTCTTAGACATGCAAATGAAGAGGGCAGTTGAGGAAACATGCCGTGGATTATTTCATGACGCTGTGCAAATGATGAAACGAATCCATCATCTTCAGTGGAAAGAAGACAGAATCTCTTCCTGTTTCTCCCTCGCACAGAGTCTAACTAATCTAACCCAGTGTGTATTAAACGTCTGGCTTTTCCACTGAATACAGAATGTTCTGACATACTTATCTGGCTTAGAAGCCTAAAACTAAGTTAATTTTATAACTGTTGCAAAACCCAAAATCTAGATTTTCACTGTCTACATAGGCATCTACTTTTAAGAATGTGAAAAACTCAAGTTGATTTCAATAGTCTAGTATGTTGCTAACAACTTGATGCTCTGATAGGCACAAAGAAATTACATAGACACAAATATTAAGTATTTTATTTTCAATTAGATAACCTCTTTTGTATTGATATTTTCCAGTACTGAATAAAATACACTTGAAAAGGCTAATTGCAATGCTTTCTGGGATTGCCTTGTACACTAATGTTCAGAAGAAATTAATACTTGTTTTTAAGAAATTAATACTTTTTTAAAGCAAGGACATGTTAAATTGATCAAAAGTGAAAGACTTTTACATTGATGCAAAAAAATTATATTTCATATAAATTCTTTCTATTTTTTAAAAATATTCTTATAGTTTAATGAATAATTATCACAGTTTCCACAAAACTATTAAACAGCATTTATCAATATTTAATAATCCATAAAATCAAACAAACAGTGATAATAATAAGATTGCTTATTTGAGGCACCAATCAGCATATTACACATGATTCTGAAGATCACTCTGTAATTCAGCTAGAACGTATGGGAGTTAACAGGCTGCTCGAAAAAATAAGCCCGGTCGCATTTCCTAAACCATCAGTAATTTCATTTTTCATCATGTCATATTAAAATATAAACACTCAAAGCCACCCTCAATTATAATAATTCAATATATTATCAATAATGGCATCAATTCTAAACTACTATTTTTTACTGTATATTTGCTCAATAAATGCAGCCTTCCGTAGCACTAAAAGACATGATGGATCACCCCTGTTAATAGTGAGAATGGGTCCCCCCTCATACTAAAGTCTTGTTTACCAAACACGCAATTTACAGAGTAATCTTCCTAAAACTGGAAATCAATGTTTTTTATTTTGTTAAAGACTTGCACGATTGATCCTATATGATACAATCATCTGAGTCAATACAATTTCCCTCCTTTAGGATCCCCTGTTTGCACGCTTTGACCCATTGACTTCCTTTTGCCTAAAATGTTTGGCACAGTTAGCTTTGGGCAGCTCACCTAGTTGTTGTTGTACTTTATAATGCTTTGTCGGCTAAACAAAAAAAATACCACAAAAAAAAACGGTTTGAGTAGCTCTAAAGTAATTGCAACCTTCCATTTAAATGTATTCATCCAAGACACAACACCTCAAATGAGAAATTAAAGCCCAAGAGCTCAAGTCGGGTTTTCCTTAAAACCTCCACCCTGCGGGAACGGTTTTTCCTTTTACCCCCTTTAAAAAGTAGTAAGTACCCCTTAGTGGACTCTGCTCTGAAAACATGCTTTCGTTCCTATTCATTTCTGCTCTGTCTGTCTGTCTGTCTGTCTGGCTAACACTGAAGTGCTCTGTCAGCATCAGATATAGTTGTTCCCACTTGTGAAAAAGCAGTGTTTTTCCTTGACAGAAATAACATATCTGGTCATTACTTCTCGGTCACATGTACTCCTCATTGTGCCTTAAGTTAAATACAGCTCTCGCAAGAAAAACAAAGTAAGTGG
This sequence comes from Sinocyclocheilus anophthalmus, assembly GCA_018155175.1. Lineage (NCBI taxonomy): Eukaryota > Metazoa > Chordata > Actinopteri > Cypriniformes > Cyprinidae > Sinocyclocheilus > Sinocyclocheilus anophthalmus. The sequence goes on along the minus strand of JADLZN010001352.1, from coordinate 603,086 downwards.
TATAAAATTTGATTTCTAAAAAAGCCAAAAGTGAGAGTGTTTATTTTATGCTATTTATGAACACTTTTAAGGGTAAAACGATTGTAGGCTTGGTGACTCCAAACACAGTTCCGCACAGGAGCTTTCTTCAAAGGCCGAACCCAGATGGTTTTATTCCTTCTGCTGACAATATGGAGTCTGATTTTTAACTAACTGACGTACCGGAACGGCCCACACAGCACAAAACCATTTGTGAAAAAAAATCAGTTCCAGATCCCTCCATAATCTTCTAGACCTCACATCCACGATTATGGGCACTGCAGAGGTACTGGTCAAGCTTTGGAGCAGAGGAGCTCTCTTTCAGTGTCTCTGTAATTTGATCACGTTTTTCTCATAGTCTGGAGTGAAAGGACAGAGGTCACTCCTGCACTGCGCTAGATAATGAATTTGTAACTCTCCTCAGTAAAGAACATCAACAGCAGTCAAAAGACAGTCACACTTCAAAAAGCCTCTGAAGTTTCAAATATCTGCATTTTCTATATCATTTGAAAACCAGTATCACTGCTCAGCGTATCTGAGTTAATGAGCTGCACTAGAATAGACACTCATTACTTCTGTATGTAGAGGGATAGTTCAATAGGTTCCCAATAGGGTTCAGTGTTGTTTTGGACCACATTGATTTTCACTTAATGGACAAAAACAGTTTTTTCAAAATGCCTTCTTTTGTGTTTTGCAGAAGAAGGACACAACATGATGACATGAGGGTGAACAAATAACAATTTTCATATTTGTGAACCGTCCCTTTAAGTAGAATACTTAGGCACAAATTAATGGCCAGCGCAGGGTCTTAACCCTGTCACAAGCAATCAGAACCTCCAAAACATGTGACGCACAACCACACGCATGCGGAGAAATGAAATGGAATGGTACTTACGAGATGGGCCCACTATAATGGAGGTGAGGGTGGAGAGAGAGAGAGACAAAAAAAATGGATAAAAATGAGATGAGTGGACTGGAAAGTTGGATTTTGTTTTGTATTTAGAACATGAAAGAAAAAAATAGTCTGACTGATTAATGAAACTCAAGTGGGATGAAACAACAACAGGAGGCAGTGACAGGAAAAGGAGATGAGGAGGAAGTGATGAGAGAAACTCTAAATTATGTTTTGTTCATGTCATGTTGGAATTACCATAATTACAAGATGACTCTGAGCTGTTGACATCCTTGGACTCACAAAAATATTTGTTTCTATGACAACACTCATAACGCTATGCATGTGCACTTTTGTGGTTGATGGAATATGTTTAATTTTTAAAAACACTTCCATATATAAACATAATACCTATGATAAAATACTTTCATATGTTAACTACACTGGACAAATTTTACCACGCAACACTTTTGGTTTTTGGCCCGCCATTTGTCATGAGCTGAAACTCAAATACTTAAGACTTTTTCTATGTACAACCAAAGGCCTATTTCTCCTCAAACTATTGTTCAAATATCTGTCTAAATCTGTGTTAGTGAGCACTTCTCCTTGCCGAGATAATCCATCCACCTCACAGTGTGGCATATCAAGATGCTGATTAGAAAGAATGATTATTGCACAAGTGTGCCTTAGTCTGGCCACAATAAAATGCACCTAAAATGTGCAGGTTTTATCACAACAGAACAATGCCGACACTATGTACGCTAAGGTTTTCGAAGGGAGTCGCGCACTGGCATGCTGGCCCTGTTGCTCAGGAATGTGCCACCTAGAAGCTGTTGCCGACGTGCACTTGTAATCTTCCGAGCCTCGTACTACCATTAAAGCCTTCGCCAACGTCGTTGTGCCGATAATGATGCAGTACACGACTTCACAAGCCGGGAAAATCCTCCCTCAACCGGCAAAGAAACCACCAAACTCACGCCCAGGACCCGACTCCACACTCACATCTTCACCTCCAAGATCGTCTTGAGACCAGCCACCCGGACAGTTGCTGCAGCAATCGGTTTGCATAACCAAAGGATTTCTGCACAAACTGTCAAAAACCGTCTCGGGGAAGCTCATCTGGATGGTCGTCGTCCTCATCGGGGTCTCGTCCTGACTGCAGTTCGTCGTCGTAACCTACTTGAGTGGGCAAATGCTCACATTCCATGGTGTCTGGCACTTTGGAGAGGTGTTTTCTCCTTCACGGATTGAATCCCGGTTTTCACTGTACAGGGCAGATGGCAGGCATCGTGTATGGCGTCGTGTGGGTGAGCGTTTTGCTGATGTCAACGTTGTGGATCGAGTGGGCCATGGTGGTGGTGGGGTTATGGTATGGGCAGGGGTATGTTATGGACAACGAACACAGGTGCATTTTATTGTGCATTTTGAATGCACAGAGATACCATGACGAGATCCTGAGGCCTTTTGTTGTGCCATTCATCCACGACCATCATTTTGCAGCATGATAATGCACGGCCCTATTTTGCAAGGATCTGTACACAATTCCTGGGAGCTGAAAACATCCCAGTTCTTGCATGGCCAGCATACTCACCTGACATGTCACCCATTGAGCATGTTTTGGGATGCTCTGGATCGGCGTATACAACAACGTGTTCCAGTTCCTGCCGTACTTGATCCAGTTCCAGCAACTTCGCACAGCCATTGAAGAGGAGTGGACCAACGTTCCACAGGCCACAATCAACAACCTGATCAACTCTACACGAAGGAGATGTGTTGCACTGCGTGAGGCATATGGTGGTCACACCAGATACTGACTGTTTTTCGGACCCCCCCGGACCCCCCAATCCAGTTAAGCTGCACATTTTAGAGTGGCCTTTTAATTGTGGCCAGCCTAAGGCACACCTGTCCAATAATCCATGCTGTCTAATCTTGATATGCCACACCTGTGAGGTGGATGGATTATCTCGGCAAAGGAGAATTGCTCACTAACACAGATTTAGACAGATTTGTGAACAATATTTGAGAGAAACAGGCCTTTTGTGTACATAAAAAAAGTCTTAGATCTTTGAGTTAAGCTCATCAAAAATGGGGGCAAAAACAAAAGTGTTTTGTTTATAATTTTGTTCAGTGTATAATACTTACTAAAATACTTAAATATAATATCATATATAATACATATAATCAATAATTTAGTTTTTTATTTGACATTATATTTGCAATCTATAATTTTTTACAAAATCCTGAAGATCAAAGCACACAATAAGCAACACTGGTTACAATAAAAATATAGATGTTTGTAAGTACTTTCAACTTTCAACTCAATTATACAGCCATTTTGGTTGTTTCTACATGATATTAAAATAAATAAAAAAGTGTAGAAGTCAGAGCTTTCAAAGCAAAATAACAACTAGTAATTTTGAGTTTCGACAAAAACATGAACAGTTTTGCAGTTGGAAAACTCAAAACTATGCTAATTCCAACATGACATGAACAAGAATGAACTCATGTTATAGATTCCTTCTGTCTGACAGTGAAGCCTATAATGTTTCTACAAAGCTGTACTGATAATATTTCCGTTTCACTCACACGTTGAATCATCTTCCATCAGCTGTCAGGTGAAATCATTCACAGCAAGTGTGCTGCTATAAACATCTATTAAGTGTGTGGAATATTCTTAATGCGTGCATGTTCCCAAGCCCACAGTCATGTTTTATGAAGCAAGATATGCCTCTAACCAGATGGAATTATGTTAATCGCATCTGGCAGCTTTAAAGAAATGGCTGTTGCCATAGCACTTCACTCCTGTAATCAGCAAAATGCAAGGCCAGCATGTGTGTGTGGGTTCGGGCTAATACAATTCAGACTCGGTTGAGTGTGTGTGAGAAAGATGCTATAGTGAGAGAGACGAATATAAAATGATTGTCATCCGTCAGATGTGCTGCTGGTGTGGACGTGTATATGGGCTGTGTGTGTGTGTGGGTGTGTGTTGTTGTGTGTGTGTGTGTGTGTGTTGTTTGAGAAGAGGTTACTGAGCGAAGCGCATTGTGCATCTGCACAGTTGTTGTTTTTTTTGTACTCACCGTGGCCCGAAGTGTTCCGGATGCTTCGCTCTTTGCCACCCGCTGTTTCTCCGCTACACGGTGTACGAGCCTTCATCTTCAGCCTTCACCTGAGTAAGACGCAGGCTGTTGTCGGCACGGATCTCAAACCTGCCAGGAAACACACACCCATCCACACACAAAAGTTATTGACTATTTTTTGCCCTACTAACTGATTCCCCCCCACCGTTCTCCGCGCTATATCAGCACAGTTTCGCTATATGGATTTTAGTGCATGTAACGCTTCACTTCAGTGTGTTGCATCTGCCTGCTAACAGTGTTCCAATGAATTGTTTACAACTTTTATATACATATACTTAACTTTTATATACGATACTATTGCCCAAAATAATTAAAAAAAATATATAGAAAGTAAAAATATAAAATAATATTAATGGAATCGATTTGCTATATAATATATATATCTATATCTATATAATATATTATATAATATATATATATAATATCATATATTAATATTACTTAAATCAAATGCTATTATTTTTATTTAAATTTATTTAATACATTAAATTATTATTTTAAAACTTACTATAATTATTTTAAATCAGATTTATATTTATTCTTTTATTCCTTTTTATTATGTGTTAAATAATAATAATATACATTTAATTATTCAATATATTAGGTATACTGATATATATATATATAACCCATATTAAACATTTTATTGAATTCTTTTATCAACTTATCTTTATATAATATTTATCTAATCCATTAAAATGTTGTATTATCTCAGTAGTAGTATTACTAGCATTTATGCTATATTTAATATAAAATAATTAGTAATTGTTTTTTTTTTATTCATTAATTTTTGTCTTTTATCACATTGCTGAAGCCACCATTTTATTGCTTGTGACTGAGTCTCACCTTCCCCGAGGCAGTTCTCCTTCCTCTTTCCTCCAGCGTATGGTGGGAGTGGGGTCTCCCTGAACCTCACACTGAAAATCCACTGTGTCATCGGCAAGGACCACCTGATTCACAGGTCTGCGTACAAACATGGGCCGCTCTACCGGAGAAAGAATTCCCAGAGACATCAATGTGAGAGAGAAAGAGAGAAAATGAAAGATACAGCATAAAGTAGAATTACAAACCTACCAAACACTACAAGCTCAGCAGGGTCACTGTCCTTCTCTCCAACCATATTAGTGCCGACACACACATACATTCCTGCATCGCTCTTCCTTGTGTTTGAGATCATCAGCTTCCCTCCACGGATCTGTAAGGAAAAGCACACGATGATCTGTCAGGAGTATGCATTTATAAAACACCTAAGAGAAAAAGACACTAAAATCTGAGTTGGTCCCCACAGGAAGCCAAATATGTTGTGATGTTTTATGAACATGGTTTCTGGGCTCTGGAAAAACGTAAATACTAAAGCAAAAGCCAGTTTGGTTGTTTATGAAACACTTGACACAGAGAGGACGGCCAAACTGATACATTTAGTAAAAGTGCTTTAATAACCCATTTAGTCGAGTGGCTGATAAGAGAGTCATAGAATGGACAAAAAGAAAGAGAGACACACAAACAAAGGGACGGTGTTGTAATGTTGAGAGAACACAGAGAGATATAGAAATATCAATTCCTATTTGTTAGTTTGTGCATGTTTTTTTTGAGTTATTAAGAGTAATGTCCTCTCTGAAATTCTTCCTTTGTTTTTCAAAATGTTACCATACATATGTTTTTGCTTCTATTCAAAACTGATTTGTTTCCACGCTTTGTCAATATTAGATGGAAAAAAATAATAAAGTACATTGAAATTGAGATTCGTTCTAGATCCATAAAAATGTGTTCTTTACTCTTTAATATTTGAAGTCTGCGGTCACATGATCCTTCAGATATGATTACTTTGTGCTCAAGAAACATTTCTTATTATTATTATTATGTGTTGTAAATGGTTGTGCTGCTTAATATTTTTGGTGGAAACCATGATGTCTACTTTTTTTTAAGGATTCTTTGATGACTAGACAAGAATGGTATTTTATTTGACACGTAGGCCTATTTGAAAATGTATAGAAAGAAAGAAAAAGAGATGAGAGAAATGAGGACATTCACCGTTATCCTCTCGTCCTTGTCGTTCACTTTCACATTGTTCCTCTTCCAGGAGATAGTGGGTTCTGGGTGGCCTCGTGGAGGGATGCACTCCATCACTGCCGGCTCCCCTGCTGCCACCACCACGTCACTGGGGGTCTGTCGGAAATCATCCCGGAGAACTGAAGAAACCGGGAGAAAAGACTAAAATGATCAGCAACCGGGATTGACAATCACTATAATATCACAATATAATAACTCCACAAACAGCTACACTTTATTGTGCTATGCAGCAACATTTTGGGATATTAGTTTATCGCTTTGCAATCATTTTGTTAGTTGGCTTTCCTGGTTTAATTTGTTTGCAATGTTGTCCTGTTCTCCCCCTGGTCTCATTGTCCATGTCAGCCTAATAAATAATGCATCGTTTCCTCACATTATTATGAATAATTAAATCAGTTAGACACTGGCAAAACCACCCTTTTTTGTTACTGATACTGGCAAAAAAAAGTCACAAACAGAACACAAGAATGACAGTGTGTGCAAAAACACATACAGCGCATGCAAACACAAAAATGGCAACGTAGGCAATAACCAGCAGCACAAATATCCTTCAATCGACCTTCCTGCACCTTTGTGGCTGATGATATCAGTTCCTCCTCTCAATCTGGATTTCCATTTTATTGCCATTTATCAGATTCCTTAGTGCCAGCACTGCCAATACTTTAAACTGACCAGTGCTTTATCAGCCCCTCTAAATCGTTCTGCAGCTGCACGTTTCCAATTGGTGTTTGTGGCCGAGAGCGAAAGGTCTGCATTCAGATAGAGCGGATGAAGTGGAAGGCTTTCGATATTGTGCTGGATCAGATCCAAAAATGAACCAATCTACGGCTCTCTCACTCAGAACACAATATCCAGAGCTCAGACAGCAAATAAATCCACTGAAATAGGACCCTGTTTTAGTCGGCAAGCCATGAGAGAAGGAAATTTAAAAGTTCCCTTTATAGCCAGAGGGAACAGACTGAACTCGAACACTAAAACAGGCAGCAGACACTAAATAGTGCCTGAAGAAATTCTGCTAGCAAAATCCTATTGTATTTTTTTCATATCTTGATAAATCAGCAATTTCACCTTTCCTTTTTTTCATTCACTAATAATTGCTTTTTGCTTATTCACACAGAAATAGTTTTCATTTAAATTTCTGTCAGCTTCACAAAGGGAAAAATTTATAGAAATTCGTTTCTATTCAAAAATATTTAATTTAGAATATTTTCACAATTGTATATCCCATAATTCTATTTTTCTTGCAAAAAAAGTTAGAATTCTGAGTTTATATCTCGTAATTCTGACTTTTTTCTTTAAATTCTGTCTGAATTGTGAGTAAAAGTTGCAATAACCTTTATTTTTATCCTGTGGTGGAAGCAAGCTTCCATAGAAATTTTTCATCCTCTTTCTTTATTGATGAATTATTCTAAATGAGGGGGGCGTGCGCCTGCTGTTGGTGATTAGCATAAGACACGCCCATCTCCATATAAAGGTTTACCGCACAACCTCTCAACTCTACAAATTTATCTCAAGGCCAATAGAAACACAAAGCATTTTCATATGGAACATTTTTATTCAAAATGTATCCAAGACGTTTAATACACATCATTTTTCTTACTCTGAAATAAGAAAGACTATTAAATTTCTAATAGACATACTGTGTCTGTGTGGTTTTTTTTTTATTGAAAAGACTCAAATACTGCGATGGATGGATGAATAAATAAATAAATACATAAGTACTACACAGCTGCTCTAGCATCTCTAGGCTATACAAGGTGTTTAAATACATTTCTCTTATTTTTAGCAAATGTACTTTCCATCCTTTCCCGTTCTCTTTTTCTCTTGACTGACCTGAACCTCTCCAAATTCTGTAATCCAATCAAACTGACAGAGGTCTCATAACAGTCCGAAGGCAGTCATTTCTTTCTTCCCATCCATCTTTTTTCACGCTCTCGCTCAACCTGAACACTTCACACGTCTCCTCAAAATCACATAATCTGAAAAGTTTGAGGGCTGAGAGAACTTTTTTGTTACAGCTGAAACCGGCATATCAGAAGTATTACATCAACTTTCTGAACGCTTCCTAACATAAAGGCAGATTTCTGAAGCTGCGGAGGTTGAGCTTTATGCCATAATTTGTACATCAAGCCCTAACAATGATTAATTAATTACAGAGAGATGATGGGGTAAATATTTTGCATATTAAACCAGTCCAAGTGGTGGTATCTCAATTCTAGACAGCACTGGTGGGTTTAACACAGATCTAGTATGTGTGAAATTTGTATCTGCAAAAATAATTCACAATAATAACTTTGTAACACTTCAAGCCATTAACTGAATATAATTTTTTTTTTTTAATCTTTGAAAATTATTCAGGTCAAACCATATCTATTGTATATAACAACAAATTAAACATGTTCACAGTCCCACTGTCCTTAAAATTATCCCATTACAAATTAGCATTTTAAGATAAATGTGTATGAGTGTTATGAATACTCTCCTAAATGCAAGACATTAGTCTTATCTGCCCAAATTTATCATTGTCATGCACATAATAGATCGACGGCCCCACAGTCAAGGTTTGCGGCTTGGGGACACCGTCTGTCCTTCAGCACCGCAAGCGGTTAGTGAGAGTTTGATGCTATCTCAAGGTCCCTAATACCTCTTGATGAGCAGAGGAACTGGAGTGTTTCTGCGGTGGGGCCTCGAGATTAGAGTCACAAATCGCTCTAGAGGCGCTATGGATCGATATAATGCAAGATTTATTATGGCCGAAACTGATTGAAAAGCCACACATGGACAAAAAACAGCCTGACACCAGTTGCAATCAAATTTGTTTTTGACTATTAATTACGGGTGAGAATTAATTGTTGCATAGGATGTGTTTACGTGGGCGTAAGTGAATCAGCGTGTACGCTTTCACTTTAGGATGGATAATGTACGGCCATTACGTCTAAATTACTGCGCTAATGTCGCTACAATGTCATCTAGGCGGGCGGGAGAGTTTGGTTTGATGAATGAAGCTCTCCGAGCATGTGCTAGTGAATATATATTGTTGATGAATCTAAAGCAGGACAACAGAACAGGCAGATATTAGCGTTAGCTATTTGGGTGCCCCTCTTTGCACCTCTAATGGATGTCTGTCAGCTGCTGCTGTTTTAATTTCCTTCCCTTCAAATGTATGCGATGGAGTGGCGTCAGGCTTGAATATACATTACACTTCATGAGGATGTCATGGTGAATGATGGTGGCATTCCTGCTTGACAAACATGAGTATAATTGGATGTCTACTGACGTAGCATTTTAAAATAGGAAAAAAAACGTGTTTAATTTTTTTTTCCCGTCGTCCACAACGAGTTCCGTCACATCTGTGACTCTGGCCAATAGAAGCACAGAAGCGCCTTCGTACATGGTTTTAAACAAGCCTGATATGGAAAAGAGACAATGGTATCGGTCCTGCTAGGTGGAATTTTACAAGAGAGGAAATGTTCGTGGAGCTATGGCAACAATACTCCTGCATTTAAAAAAAAAAGTCAAATAAAAATTATTTTACCTCCGTTCTCTTTGACAGTCCATACTGTCCTCTTCATGTAATCCAGATTTGTGTCCATTGTCAGGTTTGCTTTCTTATTTGGGCTGATTACAAGACAGGGCAAAACACGCTGTTTGCTAGCCATCGTTTGTTTAATCTCTCTGTCTAGTCCCACCGTATCAATGACAACACGCACATCGTTAAAGATGGCAAGCGATGAATGGCCGGGTAGCAATGCGTAGCCTGACATGTTTCTTGTTCACAACACAACAAGATTTTAGGAGTCAAAATCGCATAATCTGACACATTGACTGTCGTAACCGACAAAAAAAATGATGTAGTCTGAACCGGGCTTTAGTTTCCTAGCAGTTTTTCCCCCTTTATTTGCAAGAAGAGCAACAACAACATCTCGATATTAATCGATTCTCATTTTTACGGGACGATATCGATTCTTAAATCCCAAGAATCGATTAGTCTAGCCTGTTTTCAGTTAATGGACAGAACGTTGAAGGGCACTTCCCATCCAATATATCAGCAGTTTTTTTCCCTTTATTTGCAAGAAGAGCAACAACAACATACAAAAAAACACATGAATAATAGTCATCTTCGGAGGAGTCGTAGTAAAACAATCATACAGTCGAGAGCAAAGCAATTGCCAGGAAAAGACAAAAATAGTAATGATAGTAGTAATAAAAAATTTAATAAAATACATACAGTTCAAGGCACCGAGTAATATCCATGTTCATCTCAATTCGATCCATGTAATGCCACTCAGTCCGTTCTTCAGTGTCCAACTCAAACTGTCTCCCAAGTTAGCTCCCAAGTGGGAGAGAAAAGGGATCCAAGTTTTGTAAAACTGAAATGGTTTGTTTTTAAGGAAAAAAAACCCTCAAGGCTTCAAATGGCACAATGTCCAATACACTCTTAGTCTTAGTCTTTCAGCAGTATGGTGACCATACTTGGAATTAGTGCTCTGCATTTTAACCTATCCAAAGTGCACACACAGCAGTGAATACACACACACACCGTGAACACACACCCGGAGCAGTGGGCAGCCATTTATGCTGCGGCGCCCCGGGAGCAGTTGGGGGTTCGGTGCCTTACTCAAGGGCCCCTCAGTCGTGGTATTGAAGGTGGGAGACCCACCTACAATCCCTACCAGTACGTAACCTTTGGGTTGAGTCCAACTCTCTAACCATTAGGCCACGACTTCCCCTTGATGTATGCAGACGTATGCAGCGTCTGGCAGTAAATAATGACATTTTGAGCAGCTGGATCTTGGAAGATCTCCAGGTGTTATATGAAAGAATCCCTAAAATACAGACCAGTGGGGCAAGGTCCAGAGAGATTCCCAAATTGTTATGTCTATGATGCTTTTAAGAAACAGCATACAAACACATATACGTGTGATCAAACATCAGTAGAATTTAATATTATGCTCAACATAACAATATATCTACAGCTATAAAAGCTATAAAATATATATATATAAAACCCTTAATCATGGCAAAATAACTGTTCTGCGTGTCCTCTTATGGCTTATTGCTTTATTAGATGCCAAAACAACATCAGTAATGTTTTCAAAGCAAGTCTTAAACATCTTCACAAGATTTTAGTCAGCAGGGCACTGAGCGTTAGTCGAATCTATTTGAGCAAGTTTGAATCCCTGGCCCTACCTGCAGCTTTAATTAACCCCCATGAACCGGTCCCGAAACACACTGTATGTGAGCTTTCAACTAATTAATTTCCACACACACGCACTCACATGCATATAAACAGCATTGAAGAGGAGAGTCCTGTGGGCTTATGGACATCTAATGTTGCCCTGTCAAGGCAACAGCAGATCCAGTTCCCCTGAGAAAGGCGCCCACGGATCAGAGGGAAAATGAAGTTCTTGTGAACTTTCCCATTCTTGCCACAAATACGGCTTCTAGCAAACAAGCAATCTCACTATAATTATTAGATGTGCTTGCTAAGCCAATAAAAAGTAAGTATCATCTTCTCTTGTTCCTATCTTGACAATCATGACCTTAAGATAATGTACAAATGACTCTTTAACAGGTGGGAAAGGGTATATTTTTAAACTAGTCCTGGACCATATCTGACCAAGAGAGCTTCTATAAACCCTGATTAGACTGCCAATTACCCATAAACCCTAGGGATGAAGGCTTAGGACTATGACCTTCGACCCCTTATGTCGGCCTCGGGGGGGGGAACCCCCTCTCCTTCTCTCCATCTTTCTATCTTCTCTGAAAACAAAGTCAGTGTAATCCTACTCGTGAGCGCTGCAGTCAACTTCAATTACCTCCCTCGGCTGCCACTAAAGCTGCATTCTGTGGGGCATGGCTAATGAATCCCCCGACTCGCAACCTTTCCCCTCTCAAAAATCAATTCTTCATCCCCACTCCTTCATTAATTTTAAAGTCGGATCTCTGACATTGTAAGGTATCCCTGAAACCCACCAGCATACGACTCTGCTGGGGGCTTTCACTTGCACCCAATGCAGCTGTCTATAGAGTCTGTTTGTTTGAGTCACTCACTAAGCGGCAAGTGAAAAGCTTTACGAAATTAATTTAAAAGCGGAGACTGGTCTGTTTGAGGTCTTTTTCAGCATTACAACCAGTCTGGATTGCTGAAATGTGCATTTAAAGTAGCTCTAAACATAACCACAGGCTGTCTTTATGTTTTTCGAGACCTTTTTCAGCTTCAACAAAGCAGAAATTTTGACTAAACACACGAATGCATCCACTTAGCAATCACTCACACCTAATGAAACGGTATAGCGTAAAGTGTGATCAGGCACTCAAAAGCATGTTACTTTGTTGCCTGAAAGCATGTGTGTTTTACGAGCCCTCATGAATGAAATCTAATATTCAAATGTACGAGGAGAAATGACAAATGGCTCTCTCTCAGTGATGAAAGGTTTACATTCACAGGGGCGCTTTCGGCATTTGAGTTGGTTATCTGTCAATCTGTCCTCTCTTCATGAAGCGATCCGTCACATGCTCAGACATACACATAGAAAAGCGCCTGCTGAAGACGGCTTCATTGAAGCAGACATGGGCTGTAATCTCAGCGCATGATCATTACGAGGCATTAATCTTATTAAATTCGGGTCAGGAAATCATGTACTGTGTCAATATCACTTTTACAAACTCTAATCCATGTGCCTTGATATTAAAAATCTGCACCACTCCCTCCAAGGTGAATTTGATTTACGAATGGACAGGTGCCCAATGATGCATCTTACATGTTTATGATTTCATACTATTTAATTACTCTCACTCTATTCGCTTCAAATTCAAGCTATGTGTGTTTAGCATGCATAATCAGGTGAACAGGTGGTAGCTGACTGGCAGGCTATTGATTTATCTGACTGATGAAGTATAATGCTAATCATTATCTGCGTGTGTGGACATATGGAGAGCTTTAGGCCTGTCCGCTGGCCCCTCAACCCTCTCATCTTCTTTAAATGGCCACATTTGTCCTCCAGCCCCCTGGATGTCCACTTATCCACAACAGACCACCCCTGACCACCCTAGACCAAAGAAGGCCTGAGGCAGGAAAAGGAAAAAAAAACCTTTCACTCAGACAGACACCCACCACCACTAAAAAAAAGCCCTGGGGGACTCTTGGTTTTTTAAAGAAGTCTTTTATACTCATCAAGGCTGCATTTATTTAATCACAAATACTGTAAAAACAGTAATATTTTGAAATATTATTACAATTTAAAATAGTTGTTTTCTGTATTAATATTTTTAAAATGTAATTTATCCATGTGATAGCAAAGTTGAATTTATTCAGCCATTACTCCAGTTTTCAGTGTCAAATGATCCTTCACAGATTTTTCTAATATACTGATTTGATGCTCAAGAAACATTTCTTATTATCATCAATGTTGAAAACAGTGCTTAATTTTGTAGAAACTGTAACACTTTTTTTTCAGGATTCTTTGATAAGTAGAGAAGAAAGGCATTTAATTGAAACAGAAATATTTTATAACAGTATAAATTCACTGAATGTCACATTTGATAAATGTAATGCATCCTTGCAGAATAAAAATATAAATTTCTTTATATAAATCTGACCCCAAACGTTTCATCTGTAGTGTATATAGAGATTACACAGATATAGACTAAGAGTTCGAAACACTGCATTTGGTGCATAAAATTTAGAGCTTTAACAGTGTGTACAGATCCTTTTTACAAGGAAATTGAAGAAACACAAACATATTTACAAAAATATGTTCTGGGAAAAAGATGGGTCCTCATGGGCAACCAAGTAGTGGCTAAAAATATTACAGCGAGATATTTAATGGGTTTCTCTTGAGATGTCTCAGTGTATGAGTGATTTCCTTCTGTTCTCTTTAGTGAAGAGTTCCCTTGTGGAGTCAACACAATTACAGCAGCTTTGAGAAAGAGTACTTCTCCTGAATACACCTGTCTCTGGCACACTTGAAAGGACATCTCAATATCTTCCTCCAAATCTCTGGATAGATGTGGCTAAGCCTCTGCTCTGCAGTCAGTTATGGCAGGAAACAATATATCAGACCGGCCCACAACTGCAAGCAAAAGAACTCGAAGAACCTGTGACATTTTGAGGAATTTAAACTCTGATCTTCTCTGCCATCAATGACACTTTAGAGGATAAGAGGCTCTAGATCAGGTTTCCTATCTTCTGGCTATGAGATGCCATAGCAGCTTGGAAGTAGTTGGATTTCAGAGGTCTTCTACAGTCATATTAGCATCAGTATGGCCCCGTGCCGAACACATCTGTTGCCGCCGATGGACCCACGGGCTGGACCGGCTCGTGACGGGGGGGGCGCGAAGAGGGGTGGAGAGGTAACAAGGGAATTTGGGGGTTGGATCTGACGCTTGAGGCACGTGCAGCTTGGACATCTGTCCCTCTCTCCTACCCCCACCAGATAACATCCCCTCCACCATACAAAAATACACACTACAGTGTGCGCTCACACACACGCACACACACACCGATCTCCTGCCTTCGACGTTTCATCATCCCAAACCCCGATAGGATCAAAGAGGCCTCTCTAGACATAATGAGCCCAGTGCGAGCTCAGGGCAGAAGCCCAGACTGATATTGCCTTGGGGACAGTGGGAAATCAACGCTGCTTGTACGCCATACTCACTTTTTTCTGTCTCTTTCGGCTTTTGTTTGCGGTGGCATTAGCATGTGCGTGTTTGTCATCATCTCGACGTTCATTCAGATGCTGTCTCTGCTGCTTAGCCATCACCTGAGTCCTGTTAGAACACAACAGCTGGGATCCCTCACTCTCTCCATCTCTCTCTTTCACAGCTGATTGATGAAAAGCATCTGGATGCACTGATGTGGTGACTATGCACGAAAAATGTATTCCTCCATGTGTGAGAAACGCTCAGACCCACCAGGCTGACATTAATATTCAGGTTTTGTCACAGCTTAAGGACTAAAAGTATATTAAACAGGACAAACAATCCAAGTGAAAAGGCTTAAAGCTAAATTACCAATTTTGTGCGGTTTCACAACCGCTGACAACTTTGGTTTAAATAGAAAAAAAACTTAAGTAAAGCTAAACACAAATAAGCAGTAAAAAAAAATTGTTTTCTACATAAAATATCGTCTGCTGTACAAGCAAACAAACAAGCAACCAAATAAATATAATTAAGCAAAATAATAAAAATAAATAAAATAAAATACTAAACTAAACTAACAAAAAAAAGATTAAAGCACTTATTTGTTTTTTGTTTTTGCATATTATAAACAAATAAACAGCAGCTGTAATAACGGGCATAAAACATCAAACTAACAAGTAAATAAGGAGAGACATAAATAGCACTTGCAATATCTAAGTCATATATATATATATACACACACACATACACATGCAATAAATAAATACATTTTGATTTATCTACAAACCATACAAAAACAAGTAAATAACTAAAATACCATTTAAAATATCTGCATTAAAAAACATACAAAAACAAGTAAATAAATAAGCAACTTCTAAATACACAAGAAAGAAAGAAACTTTATAAATAAATAAATACATGTTTGTATCACTGCAATCTTTGGGTTGCATGTTCTAGGACACAAGTCAGCTTTACAATGCTCGTAAACCCTTAGCTGCAGCGGCAGACACTGTGTCAAGAAATAACAGTGATATTTCATCTTTTTACGACCCAAAAGCGCTCCCCAGCACACCGATCCAGCCTGATGAAATGATATGCATTCTATATGAGGGACGGAAAGAATGAGAGATGGAGAGATGTATGAGACGTGCTGCCAAGGTACATCATTTCAAGGCTCTTAACTGCTCATAAACAGGCCCGTCTGGTCTTCCCCGAAACCTTTTAGCCCTCGCCATGTCAGGGCGACAAATTGAAGTTATAAATTAGTATTCTTTATGGGCAAAGCCGCATGTGCAGCGCTGGAGGTGGGTGTCATTATCCAAGAAAGGAGGAAGAGGAGGAGGATGAGGGGGCATTTGACCGACGGTGGGATCCAGAGGCATCGACTCTAACCTCCACCCCATTCATTGTTAATCACTGTCCCACCAGCAGCTGTCTGAATTGGCCCATGCTAGCTACATCAGGGTACGCCAGCCTCATTTAAATGACAGAGAGGTGGTGTTTCATACAGAGAAGACTAATGAAGAGATGGCCATCAGGGAGGGAAACAATCTAGTCATTTCAAATGTGCACTCAGACTGCATGAAGATTCAGTAAATGTTTTTTTGAGAATATTCGAATGGTTGATGCCCATCACACATAATCTTTCTTCTGAAAACTGTTTTAGAAATGTCTAAACCTTTCAGATCCCTCTATAGTAAGTTCATACACAAGATTCAGCTCGATCCTCAAGATAATCGCAAGCTCTCTGGTCTGACGCTAGATGGGGTCTTTAAAGGGGTAGATAATAGAAAATAATCATTTTGACATTTACTTACCCTTATGTCATTTCAAACCTTTACAGCTTTCTTTATTTGGTGGAACTTAAAAGACATTTAGATTTTATGTCCAATGATGTTTTAGGCCCAGGGACTTTCTTTGTTTGGACAAAAACAGCTAAAATGTTCCAGTGTTGTTCTTAACCAAAACTAAATCTAAAAATGTTTTCATTAATTGCAATAAAGCCGAAAATAAAATTAAAATAAAATAAAAAGATTTTTAAAAAATTGAAATTTTTCTTCAGGACCTAACTGAAACTGTGAAGTACTGAAGAACTAAAATTACCTAAACTAAAATAAAAAAGTAAAGCTATAGGAAAATTTAAAAAGTGAATTTATTAAAATTTTATTTTCATTTATTTAAAAACATTTTTAAAAACTAATAAAAATGACAAAAGCACATAACAATTTTCAACTGAAGTTTAAAATTAAAACCGAAACTATACAAGAAAAAACTCAAAATATTAATAATTACTATACGATATAACTAATCCTATGTTCAAAAAAAGAGCACATTTTCAAAATATTTTTTAAAGTATGATTTTTCATACTTTTGGAATGGCAGAATTTTCATATTAGGGTGGGCTATCCTCTCCGCCATATAGTCTACTACAGTTTTAAGAAATAATTTTGCCTGTCAGTCACATTTGCAATGCAATATGGGTAAGTTTCAGTTGCTTACATCACTATGTTTTTGTTATGGAATCTAGACTTCAATGGAGGCATTCTAATTCTCCACCAAACACAATAACACTTCATCTTGGCTGTTTTAGCTCTTTAACAATACATTTGTTAGCACATACAGATCAAATCCTTTTTTATCAGAATAAATTATCTAAACTAAATCAGACAAGCCTTTCTCATCTTTGAAGCCTAATAAGAGGTCAGCCTCAAACCATTGGCATAACCTCCCTCACGTCCCAATGTCATTGTATTATGAAGCGTTTCGCAACAACTGAAGCTACAAAACCACTTCAATCAAGTGTTTTGGAGGGAAAACAGCTGCTCTGTGGGTGGCTGACTGTCTAACACATTCACCCTACTGTAAACTCATCATTATTCAGTGCTCGGGTAGTTGCGTGTGCAAACCGTTACCAGCCCCTGCGCCGCTGGACACAACGCTGGCCCACAAAACGCCTGAGTGGAGAACAAAAGTAGAGGAGATAAGGGGATGGGAGGATCTCTGTATTGATGGAACATCCAGGAGGAGAGCCCCAGGCCCTCCCATAGCTGGTCTTTTTGTATGCAGATACCGACAACAATAAGTCCATTAGTGATGTGGTCTAATCCGGTACGTGTGGCAAACCATGGTGGAGGCTAATAGAGACATGGTCTTTGGAAAGAAAGAGGATTACTTTAATCTAGTGATGGTCTGCACTTCTCGAGCTTAATGAGAGGAGGAACCAAACTTTGTCTTTGTCCATCAACGCCCCCCTCTCTGCTAATGAAACGTCCCCCAATAGTGATCCACAGCCATCTGGGGAAACTGAAACGTCCAACTGTCCAAAATGAGCCAGCAGGGTGAATTAAGGTGATCTGGGACTTTTTTTGTTTTTTTTTTGTTTACTTGTGTGATTGTCACTGCAACACTGCAGACCAACAAATGAGACCTCAACCACAAGATTACAGTTAGATTATGACAGTGGTCAAATACACTTGATAGATTAAATACTCTGGCCGATACGGATATTCAAATTCTATTTATATATAGATATATATTATATATAGATATCGCACGTTCGGAGCGCTTCTCCACGCTGCATGACTAAAAATAGTCTTTTGTGAGTTTGTCACCGCGTGAGGAGGGAACAAAAACCTGTCGGAGCTGTAAGGGGTAACTGTAACAGAATCTGCGTCGTGGCTAAGTCTTTTAAATCAACATTTATTTATAAAACAAAATATCTTCTTTGGCCATATTAGCCAACTCAATAGCATTAACACAGGCTTTACGTCGACCCACACACGAATTTTCTGCCTCATGAAAAAATTGTATTTAATATTTGCATCATTTATGATTTATTTTATCCACCCTCGACCCACCCGCAAAAAATCAGAATGCGTTTTTTTATTACCCGACCCGCGGATTATCCGCAGCGCCTGTGGATATAACCGTGATCAAACTACTCCCTTTTTGTTCTTTCAGTAGTTTAAATGTTTCCCTTTCTTTTTTTATTCTTCAGTCTTATATTGGACAGTATTAAACCTTGTGTTACATCAGACTTCTCCATGTTGGAGTTTATATTAATTTTGTCCTCACTATAACATTGGACAATGTTAAACTAAACCTAATGAGTTGCATCAAACTACTCCAATTAGTTATTTTTTTATTAAATGTTTATTTGTCCTCCACAGTTTTGACTATTGTATATATTTTTATATACTGTATATATACTGTATATATATATTATATATATATAATATATATATATATAATTATAATATTATATAATATAACCTTGCTACATGTACTGCGTTAGGCTAACCGAGACTGGTCATTTGCACTTATATATTGTTCTTACATATTGTTGCTCTTTTGTTAGTTTGATTGCTTCTATTGTCCTCATTGTAAGTCAGCTTTGGATAAAAGCGTCTGCTAATGACTAAATGTAAATGCAATGCCTCCCTTTGTTTGTATTATTTTTGTCTTATATCAAGTATCCTGATATACACAATGTTATGCATAAACCCCATTTTAAAGGCATATTAAAATGTTCACTGTATAAGGAATAATTTTTGTGATTATTTATATAACATTATTACATATGTTATAGACGGTTTCAACGGCAACAACATAAACAAACGTTACTGCGCATGTGCGCTTTTGTGGCCCTAACTTAACTTCCGGTAGACTTCCAAACAGAATCAATAACAACAGCTAAGTAGTCCCTCTAGATTATTTTTGTTAACAAGCAAAATATGTTTGCTGTGTAAATCAGACGGACTTAAAAAAAACTGAAAATGCTCATTCATTTTCCTGCCAGCAGAAGGTGCTTTAAGCGTGAGAAACAATTTTCCCCAGTAATGGCTGTACACAAAGCAGTGCTGAGCTCACAAACGCTGCTTTATCAGGCATATAACATGCAAGATGAAATGAAAATGACATCAAAAATTTTCTAAAGCTATACAGTGATATAAAAACACCCCCGCCTCGTTATGATTTTTAAACGTGTAGTACGTGCTCATGTTTATTCAACGAAGCCTTTTGGAAAATCGGTCAGTTTTGATATTGATATTGATATTGTGGCCAGAAATAAATAAATGTATGGGAAACACATACCACAGCACAACCACCTGAGACGCCCCCCCCCCAAAAAAAAACCCCCCAAAGAAAAAAAAAAAAAAACCCCAAAAAAAAAAAAAAAGCGTCCCCACCAATCCCCCCCCCCACAACTTCAGTCTACTCATCACCTTAACTTTAACTGCTTTTGTAGCCGGCGCCATAGCCAGACTGATAAACAAACACAGACCGGAAGTTAACTTCGGGCCAGGCGCATGCGCCCGATGAAACCGTCTATATAAAGCTTGAAGCATCAGAATCGGCATTGGTATATCACCATGACAAGAAATCGGTACGCAGTATCGGCTGCAAAAATCCTGATCGGAGCATCCCTAATACATATATATATATATATAAAACTTAAGACTGCAGCTGTTGCTGGGAGCTCTGGGGGGAAAATTTTTTTTGGTAAACACAGCCAGTTCTTGCCTGAGGATCGCTTGAGGTTGGAAAGCTGATGCGAAATACATTTATTGATTTTAGGACAGGTACTTTCTACAGAAATGTGTATAAAACAAAAGATTAGCTTATGTAATACACAGAGAAGCACAAACGTGGACTTGATGCTGCTTTTGAAGGAGTTAAATGGCATGAAACCTGCATCAAATATACTGTCAAAAGCTTTCATGCTGTTGTACGAAAATAAGTAGAGAGCTTGTAAATGGAATTTAACAATCACGAGAACAATGTCTAAAATAATCAATGGATTCTCAATAGACTGCAGAAATCGAATGGAGTATGAGCCTACGAGGCAACTACAGTGCTCTTTTACCACACCACACGTGGTACTGAAATCATAAGAGGAGACAGGGTTCAAACTCAGCGGAGCAGTCAAATTCTGAGAGCGCTCTGCATGATGCGTCAAAGCATATCAGTAGGACAGGTCTCGGGATAAGGCTTGACGTTGAAGCCTGTCCTCGCAGGGGTTTGGGGAAGCATTCTTGTTCATCCAAAATCCTCTGATCCTTCAAGGTGAGCCCGTCTGCTTAAAGGAGCTAGGTAGAGAATTATACGCTTTTGAAACAGACGTCACAAACGTACGCAGGCTGAGATGTGCGTCGTCTCCTTTTTTTGATTAGATTGGCTGGGGAATTTGATTGGTTGAAACTACTTGATGAAATTGAACTGTCATCTTTTGTTCCAGAATCTTTGTGTGATCAGTTTTTGTGACCTCAAATTTTAAAATTTACAGGAAAAGAACTGGGCCGGATTTGTGTTACTGTAAGGGACCAAAACCAGTAAAAGGAATTAAAGGTCAACGGAAATGTAACGGCTTAAGCAAGTATTGCTTTTGCTGGCAGTGTGTGTGTCTATGCCCTCCTACCTTCTAAAACAGACCAATATCCTGGCCCATTGCTCTCTCCCATCTCTCCGATGCCAGCTGGCAATGCCAACGCGAGAGAGGCAATCAATCATCCCAGGGCTGGTGTCTGCACAAACTCTCGGGGTATATGGATTGCACAGTCACATATGCAGTGGAAGGAAAATAATTCAGCATTCCAATGACCGGTTCCCATCAATCACAGCACATAAACAGGCTTACTAACTTCATTTTAAGCTTAACTGTTGTTTCCCCACTCTACAGATCTGAGGTGTTTTAAAAATGCTAGGCTAAAGTTCAGATCTGGATCAAGGGCATTTAAAAAAAAAAACATGCCAACCTACAGGAAGCACTTCAACTCACCTTGCAATTTAGTATGCCAGTAAAATGGACAATTACAATTTTATGATCTCTGTTAGGAAAATGAATAGATGCAATTAAACAGACCCTATGGTGGTCAGGCTCTCCCAAAGTCAACAACAATGATTACACATCATTTAACCACAACCACAGAGTGAAATGACTGAGGGATATGAGGGATATGAGTAAGCAAAATTGCAAATGAAAATGTTAGAAACCAGAAAGTTCAGACTAGAGACCTGCGCGGGATTTTTCAGTCCCGCTCCCGCAAGATTCTGTCCCGCGCCCGCCCGCTCCCACAGAAATATATCTTATCTGGTCCCACTCCCGCCCGCAAAAGCCTGCATAAAAGTAATCTATATAGATTTTTTTTCAGTACATCGAAGAAATTTACATAAAATGGTTCTGTAATATCTCCTAAGCTCCACAACATACCAGCATAAACGCTCCCGATAAAATATTTGTTATTTAGGCTAAGCATCAACATTAACATTCACAAACCACTGTTATTTTTAACAGAAAAGCAAGCTTGTGCTGCTGCGTGCATGGTTTGGCATGGCAGAATGCGAGCAGCGCTTCCTTTATTATCACTAAAAGCTGACATCTCAGTTAATCGTGATCTCATAAAGCTCTGTTATAACACATTAAATATATGCACAATGAATCTTTCACAGTGTCTACACTTCGTGTGATAAAATGAGAGGATTCGTGAGCACGCAATTTCAGCACTGCGGTGAGTAGATTCTAACTTAATCACCTCTGATTGGCCATTGCGTTCCAGAAATCAACAGCTGAGTCTGTGATTGGCTACATTGCTCAACCTTTTAAACATGTGTTATAAATAGAAACTATGCCTAGCTTGCGCATGTCAATCATTTTAATGTTAATATTAGTTGTTCTTTTTGCTTTTGTGCAACAGATAAATAACAATTTATGTTTTAGACACTTTATGTTTAGATAATTTCTATTTTGCGGGAGTCCCGCGAATCATTTTTTTCTCCCGCATCCCGCACACACACGAGTCTCTTCCCGCCCACACCCGCTCTCGCCCATCAAGAGTTGTCCCGCGCCGCACCCTGTTACGTTGGGTCCCGCGGTCCTCCCGCGGGAGTGCAGGTCTAGTTCAGACTCTAACTGGATGAGCCACATTCTGTGTGAGCTGCACACAGGTAAATGTACATGCAACTATTATTATTATTATTATGAACTATATTACTTGGCAGAAGAATTACTTATTTATTATTTATTATTATTATATTATTATTATTAATTAGCATTTAGTGTGAAATATATAATACTAGTATTAGATAGTATTATTCATTTATTTCCTTTTAATTATTTACAGTACATTTAGAATTATTTAGATGATGATGATTAAATGTACTAATAATAAATGTAACTACTAATTTAACATTCAAACAAAGTAAATTGAGGTGTAACTACAGAGAGATAAATGAGAGTTGTTGATGTCTCAGAGTTGGTGGCAATGATTGAAAGTGGATGGTGGCTCCCCTAGGGTGTCAGAGGTGGGCTGCATTGTCCCTCGTGTCCTATCTGCTCTGGTCATAACCCTGACTATACAAAAGCACACAGATGCACCCCTGCTCATCAAGTTGAGTGGGGGTTTAGTCCAAACTCCTCCTTGCACCACCTGTTGCTCATTCAGCTAAACACTCTCTCGTTTCCTTTTACATTTCCCTCTCTTTTTTTTCTTTCTGTCCCCCAGCAGTTTATTATGGCTATCTTCACTGCATATCTCTCCTCTCCCTCCGAGGTGGCCTTGTGTTCATATGTCTGATCTGTGTTACTTGTGGCTGGCTTTAATTAATTCATTAGGTAGTGAGAGAGTTAAATAGCCCGGGGACAGAAGGCTTGTGTCTGAATGACCCCACCCTGTCAGCGGTCTCCCTGACCCCTGGAGTTCGACGGGCTAAGTGATCTCATTATTACTGCACGGACACACACGCGGCCACATGCGCGTCTGGACAGACCGGGTCGGTTTTGCTGGTTAATATGCATTTGCTAGAAAAATGCATTTGCAACTTGGCACCTCTTCAATATTTCGGGAAATTCAGGGAGATTAATAGCTCACATAGTCACAACGAAGGCTCTGGAATAATAAATCTACTTTGTGGATGCATCACATCAAAGTCTGAACGAAGTTTTACTGAAATTGTCTTCTGAGCCAGAAATCTGATTCATGCAGTTTTTATAGCTGCATCAGGGCGTGTCGTGCATTAGTGCTACAGTAAAGGTCTGCTCACATTTAATTAAAAATCTTTACAATGCTTTTTTACAGTGCTCTTTTCTGCTGGTTTCATAATCAATTTATACTGAGGAGTTTCAAAGTCTTAACTGCTCCGGGCCACCCTTCAGCACTTACACGGTGTCTAGATCCAAGGCAATAAGGTTAATAGCACAGAGGGCAGGCGGCCCAGAGGGGGACAGCATGCCCTGCTGACCATAAGCCACTATTACTTTAGATTTGTCCTAGACTGAGGGGCTTTACCCCTGCAAGTGCAAGGAGGAGTTTAGACTAAACCCCCACTCAACCCCCATAGGCTTATCTGTCAGGATGTCTCCAGCTTAAACCCTAGAGGTGCAGAGTGACCCATAAGCAAACCCTTCCATCGCCAGCAGAATGGCACAACTCAGTCTTTCTGCAGACCTTAATAGTATGTATAATACTTTAATATTACATTACATTTACAATATATTAAATTAATTCTAATTTAATGATTATTAATTATTTGGTACAATATATGAAAATATTGTTAAATTAAATCAATAAAAACTCAATAAAATAGATAATAGATTGGGTTTATATAAAATCAGTATTTACATTTTTTTAAATAAATATTTGCTATATATTGTTAACTAAACAAAAAATAATAATAATGTTAACTAAATATAAACTTGGAAAAATGGAATGTGTTCAATGGAATAATTTTTGCTGTAGTGTCGAGAATCATGAAATTTCACCTAGGTTGAGGACATCATGAAAATCCTAGTCACAATTCAGTCCGAACTGGTTGCTGACCTGTGTTTTTGCAGTACAACTGTTTTTTGGGACTGTCCCCATGAGTGGAAAAGTGTGAAAGTTTCTCGTCTCTCACAGCTAATCAAAACAAAAGTATAATTTCTTTCTTTCACCTGTTCGTTCACAACATTCCACAGAACAGCTGCTGTTCTGTCTTCGCCTGTTCTCCTGGAAACCAGTCCTGACCCCCCCAAATCAACTTTGATTAGAAGCTCCAAATGGCTGATGTTTACCCATAAGCCATTCAAAAGTATAAAGAGGGGCGACACCAAATGCTGAGCATCATTTAAAAAGTAATAAACCACAAACCACAGTTGAACCATCACAGATCCATTCCCTTTCATCTATCATTTAACGTGTGAGAGTTCTGTCACTGTAAATCATCCCAGCTCCGGCTTCATCATCTGAGTAATGTAACCGTGCCTACATAACTCATCACCTCGACCATAAATACCGCCTTCAAAAGCAGCGTATATAAACAGGCTGTTAAAACACTCTCTGGGAATTCGGTCCCTCCCACGCATACCGGGCCAAGAGCCTGTTTATTCTCACCAGAACATCTCGCGTTTGACCGAAGATCTGTGCCCTCCTAATGTACGACACGCTGCCTGCTGGTGGCAGATCAACACGCCTGGCATATGGGTGCCCTCCTTCTCCTTTCTATTTATCGTTCTACCTCCCTTTCTCGCTTTATATATACCTCTCTCTGCCAAACCCCCAAAACCTATGAACCAGACAAGCTCTATGGCTGGCAACAGACCCTCATTCCCATCTCCCGTCCACCACCTGGCTGATGGAGCCGTGCCACGATGGAGAAAGATGATCTCCATGCAGAGAGCTGGCACTATGTGCCCAAATCTCATCACCACAATGCCCACAGAGCTTATTCCATCAAAATAAAGCTATTCTGAACTTTTATTGCATTAAAGGAATATTAAAGGGATAGATCAACCAAAAATGGAAATTCTGTCAGCATTTACTCACCCCTTACCAACCGGTGCGACTTTTTTCTACTGTGGAACACCAAAGAAGCTATTCTGATTTTTTGTTTTCAAACAGTCAAAATGAAGTTTTGGACCCATTGACTTACATTAAATGGACAAAAACAGTTGAAACATTTGTCAAAATATTTAATTTTTTGTTCCACAGAAGTCGCAGTAAATGTGCGCAGTCATATGTTAATGTACCCGTTATGATGTCACAATCAGTTTAGTCTTGCATAAATGGCCTCATTGAACTAATTAGGGACATTTACATTGTGAAATGAAGTTTATATACTGAATATAGCTCATATTTTTGACTAAGCTATACAATCAATGTATATTATATATATGTGATTTCCTAAAGGAAATGTCACATTGTCATCTCACAGGAGAGCCAAACATATCATAACTAATGATGTAGGCCAGTGTTTCCCAACCATTTTTTAGTCGCGGCACCCTTTGGAAATTTTAACAAACTTGTGGCACCCTACAAAATTAATTTTGTCACAATACTTGAATTTCTAAATTCGATATGATACCTTGAAAAATATAAATATTCGGTACAGCAGGGAAGAACTGCAGAATATACTGTCATACAGATATTTTTAATATTATTAAAAAATTGTGTCCATCAATGGTGGCAATCATTAGGCTAATTTCTAATGAAGAGACCAATTTATATGACAGATTTTAATGTAGGCTTTTATACATATGTAAACGTTATTTAATTACCATTATAACTAGTTATTGCACAAATTTTTGCTCACTCAGTGTTTTTTTTTAATTTTACAGTGGGGTAATTTTGTGCAGTAGCACGAGATAGCTTGATTTCAAACTTTGAATTGAATAAAAAATGACAAGCGAGTAGTCAGTAATAAAATAAGAACAAATGAATAAATTAATAATGATAGCACAAATTAAAAATAATGACAGGCCTTTGAATTAAATAAATTGTTTTTTAGTTTTTCAGGTAGGTTTAACAGTAGGGTTAAAATATTTAACTCTTTTTTTTTTTTACACAACCAATTACTGTAGCTACATCGATGTTTCCTGTCGGCTCAATTTTTGAGTTGACTTTGCTGTTCCGATTCGCATGAACGGTATACGAATGGAGCGACTGAGCGCACACGCATAGAGCGGGATAACGGATAATACGCAGAGCATCACACACATAGGGTCACACCACGTGAAAGTGAAACCTGAGCGTTGAACTAATTTTCGGCAGCTGAAATTTCGGTGCATCTCAAATTATTGGCGACATCAGAAATTTATATTATATAATAGATGCTTTTTTGAACATTTTAGCAATTAAAAAATAAAAAAATTATTTTTTTACACGGCACCCCTGCTCTCGACAGACGGCACCCCAGTTGGGAAACACTGATGTAGGCAACCTGGATGATGGGGGCACAGATAAAGGACAGGACGGACGGTTGTGCGGTTCAGGAATCTAGACCTAGAATCAACTCATGCGGGGTTCTAGAACTATTTGTGTACCAGAATTCTTTCCACTGCGCACATTCAGTCTACAGTTAATGATAATGACAGTCTCGTTTGAGGAACATAGACTGCAAGCGTTTCTGCTCAATGTGAGAAGAACTCATCCAAAAACCTTTCATTTGTAGGGGTAAACTTGGGAATTCCAGATGTTTGATTATGCGTTTAGCTTGTTTTCGGTTCACTGAGGTAAAAACATATTTTGTAGACACTGCTGTAAAAGGAGTTACCAAATTTCCAAGCATAAAATGTATAGTTTCTATCGTATTCTGGATGAAAACCGCTATTTTTAATGCAACTTTGGAAAATTGCTAATTGCTAGTTGCTAATTCTCTCAGCAACAATATAAAATGTTT
The DNA here is from genome assembly GCA_018155175.1 of Sinocyclocheilus anophthalmus. Classification (NCBI taxonomy): domain Eukaryota; kingdom Metazoa; phylum Chordata; class Actinopteri; order Cypriniformes; family Cyprinidae; genus Sinocyclocheilus; species Sinocyclocheilus anophthalmus. The sequence goes on along the minus strand of JADLZN010001352.1, from coordinate 575,669 downwards.
TATTCAACAGACCATCTGTTCTGCAACCCTCACGGATCACGAACTTACAATGACCTTAGAGTTTTGAAACCACACAGTGTCTTTTAGGTGCCGGATATCACTAATAAATGAATCTGAAATGTAGGTTAATGGTTTTGGTAATAGCATCACACAGTCAGCCCTATATAATTGAATGGAGTTACTGTTCAAATCCAATCTGAAAACTCAAATATTTTTGATATGAAAATATGAGAGAAAGATAATTTTCAACGCTGATAAGAAATAAAAATCAAACTGAAAAGAAACCCAATCTGAAAACACTCATTGAGAATGAGAATAAATATTATCCTGCAGCAAATAACCATTATTTCCAGCTTTAGAGAGCTGCAACAACTTCAATTAATTCTGAAGTCATCAAAAGGAATACAGTTTCTTTGCTTTCCTTTTTAAATAACGATATTGCAGCTCAATGGGGAGGTTCAGATCCTAATTAGATAGCAGAGTGTGAGTGAATTGTAAATGCTTTGGGTTTTGAAGCGTTTTGCAATAAGAATGCATGGAAGAGGAATTTAATAGACAGGATTTATGAGTAGCTGGAGACCAAATCTCCGTTTTGGCTTTGAATTGTGTGAGAATGGTACAATTCTTTCCAAACAGTGCCAGAACATGGGGACTATTATGTCTCGCTGATATCTCAGAGCAGATGGTGAAATACTCGAGCAGGTGAAGGATCTTTCCTTTGACAACACTAGGGATGCACCGAATGTTCGGCAACAGAAATTATTCGAATTATGCAGAATAAGCGAAAAGACCGAATAAATTGTACAGAACAATGATATGACGCGATCAAATAGCAACCAGCGAAGAGTGAGAGGCACGCTCTTTATAATGCAGCACACAAGTCAGCAGTGTGGAAGCATTTAAAACTGTCCGAGAAAGACGCAAAAATCATTACAAGCACCGACAGCGAGAGACGGTTTAGGACTGCATCGCATGTCTTCGATGAGAAGAGGAAGGGGTGATTGTTGCTGGTTACTGTACGATGATTGAAATCGCGAAAGGGCCTTAAACAATTAGTAAATAAACTGCAGAGCGTTATGTTTTCTAATACACGCACGCATTGCATGTATTCTGACAGCGCTGCATGAGCTCGCGGCGCAATCTGCTTGTTAACCAGGGTTCAAAGTGCGAGGAAAATCTGCTCTGGTCAGTTGCGCAGTCACATTTTTTTTTATTTTTACAAGGCACGTGACAATGCGATACGTACGACGTATTCGTAATGAGACTCATTTATAAATCTGCCATTGTCAACAAAAAGAAGCATTGAGGTCTTCCTGCGCATTTCCACCAAAACAAAAGTTGAGAAAAACTCTATCAACATTCATAAATGTTAGTATTGTAATTTTACTGTTGTTCTGTAAAATAAAATAAAAAGTAAGACAATAATAATGATAATAAACATTACAACAGCTCTGTTAATACATTTATTATAACATTCACACAGTGTTCAAATTAGGATCTGTAATATTTTCTAATGTTTTAATATAAGTTTCTTCTCAGCAAGGCTGCTTTTAATTGTACAGTAAAAATACATGCCTGACTCAAGAAGGGGGTCTGATGGCCAAAAAATAAATAAAGAAAAAAGTTTATTAATTTAAAAAGTTAAATTGTGCTTTGTTGGTATAGTGTCTGCTATAATGTTAAAAAAGTTCAGTGTTAAATATTTTTAAATTGTTGTTTTGTAATTGATTTTTTTTTTCTTTGAAAAGCAAGACAAAAGAGTAAAAGCACATTTTGGCTATTTAATTCATGCAATGCTGGGGGAAAAAATTGGCAAAATACTTGGGGAAAAAACTCGAAAAACCGTATTCGGTATTTGGCCCAGTGATTCATTTTGTTCGTTTTCGGCTTCGGCCGAGAATTTTCATTTTGGTGCATCCCTAGACAACACCATTTAAGGTCTGCAGGCCACCTAGAAATGATTCTGTATAAGAAATCACAGAGCTCTGAGGTCGCATGACAAAAACATTATGTAGCGGAAGCATAATGAAAATGCCGATAATCTAATGACCAAAATCAAATAGTGCCATCTACATTAAGTTAGTGCGTATTGGATATGGGAAGCCCTGCTGTTAAAACCTGGAGCCATTCCATGAGAAACACTGAGATGCTGGTGGATTTTTTTAAGCTAACATCTGTCACCTGGAAGCAGCCAGCATTACGCTCCTCTCTTGGCTATTTCTGGGGTTGAATTTATCTTGAATACCAGCTATCATCCATCTACATTAATACCACAAATCAGATTACCTCCTCTAAAACTAACAATGACCTCAGTGCTTTACTCCATCCAGGGACGATGGTTATGGGCCGCCGCAGCGAGTGGAAGACTAAACAAGATCGAGTGGAGATGGAGGAGAAGGGAAAAAAATGAGGAGAGCAGGACAAAATGGGAAAGCTTTATAGAAAAAAGATGAGCACTGCGGAAATTTGACGCCGGAGAGATTGAGGAAGAGGGCGCGAGGCAAGGATCAGAGAACAAATGAGCCGACTTACTTGCGACCTCCAAAGAGGCATTACGGCTGACGGCCTCGCCCAAGTAATTCCTTGCTACGCACACGTACACCCCTTCGTCAGGCTTGCTGCGCCTTCCGTGAACGATTCGGAGGAAGAAGAGGGAACCGCTGGGAAGGAGCATGCGGTGGGAGCGTGGATCCTCACGGTCCGTTTCGACACGCTCGCCATCTTTGTACCACTCCACCATAGGGGTCGGCCGACCTTCGGCCTTGCAGTTTAAAGTGGCGGGCTCGCCCTTTGAAACAATGAGGTCTGAGGGGTGTTCGACAATCCGTGGCGCGGCATCCTCCAGCCTCGGTCGAGATCCTACAAGAGAGAGAATCGGTGGTCATTATTTGCATTACATGCAATTGAGAGAATTTGGTATACAAACAATAACACCAACACAGTGTCTAGTTGAGACTCAATTCAACAAGCAATACAAGTACAGTTGTGAATCTCTGACAGCGAACTGATTTGATTCATGATTCACTGCTTTTCAATTTAAAAGTTGCATATATACTACACAATTCAATTCGATTTTCTTAACAACAATTTCATTCGGTAGTCTTTAAAATGCAATTTAATAATCTTTACGTATACATATTTAAAGGAGTAGTTCACTTCCAGAATGAAAATTAATTTCATTCAAAATCATTTACTCACCATCCACTTGTTCCAAACCGAACAGCAGATGAGCACCATTGACTTCCATAGTAGGAAAAAAATACTATGGAAGTCAATGGTGTCCGGATACTAAAATTTTTCTAAATATCTTCTTTTGTGTTCAACAGAAGAAAGAAACTCATACAGGCTTGGAACAAGTGGAGGGTGAGTAAATGATGACAGAATTTTCATTCTGGAAGTGAACTACTCCTTTAATGTAATGTGGGCAAAAAAAATAAGTAAGAATAAGTTTACTGCACCAAAAGTAACTTTGGACAGAGAAGAGAATGGGAGCTTTTCTGCCATTAATTTACATTTGTAAAATTATTTCATAATGTACATATGCATTAACATAACATTTTAAATTACATAAATATTGCATCTTATTTTAACGAATCATAATAATTTTTTTAATTACTGACCAACCTAAAAAAAAAGAATAATTTAAGTAATATTTCAATATTTATATTCATATTTATAAAGTAACATGACCAATGGGAAATCTCACTGAAAGTAGACATTACTTGTCATCAGAAACTTCACACATGGTGTTCAAAATCTATATAAATAAAGTAATCTGATGACTACTAATTAGCCAAAAACTTTAGTTTATTCCAGGCACAGAGCAAAAATTCTCACTTTACACCAAAAACAGCTCTTAATTCCAGTTGTAGCTTAGCCAATAAGATGCACAGACTTGGATCCAGCACCTGCTTTACCAAAGCCATCTTTACAAGTTGATTATTCATGTCACTGTTGACAAGGATGTAAAATACAATTTCCGTCAATACTCGGCTAGGTAAAATTAAGAAGTTATACATATGTATTGCTCATATGCATGTCATAAACTGGCAGCATGAAAATGATATGCTATAAATTCAACCGCTATCAAAGAAAACAGAAATTTGTTTCAATCCCGCAGTAGCTGGAATGCTGGGATATGTAATTATAATTTGTCTTCTGTTTTAAGGCACATATGAATTCATGCTGACTGCCAAGGGTTTTTTGTTTCACACAGTTGTTGAGGGGGGTAGGAAGGAGAAACCGGTGGTATGGTAATTCAGGTAGGCTTTCAGAAAGCTTTGAAATTGCTTTTTTCTCTCCCAATTTGAATGACAGTGTGGTGGTGGGACAATTACAGATGAATAACAACAACATAAACGTATTCTCGACAAGATCGGGGAATTTCAGCCATCAGGAGATATCTGGGGATGGAAGTGAGACATTGAGCATGGTGATTTTGGAAATAATTACCAATCCCAGTGGCAACAATTATATTGGGGTTTAAAATCTGTGACAGGAGAGAGACTGTGATTCCCCGCAGTCAGAGTGAGAGATGGTGAAAATATCCTTCAGTTGGAAATGAATCATGTGTGATAGCTCTAACAAAAAGCTATAGACATCCCCCTGGGGAAGCGTCCATCACCACCTTAAAATACACAAAAGGTTACAGAGGATTATGAGGAAAAACAGTAATGCATTTCACACACACAGAGATAAACTCTAATCTAACAGTTTACACCAGCAAAATGGCATTAAAAATTGTGCTTTTAAGGATTACTTCTTACCATTCAGATCTGCAAGGTTTTACTTTGCTTTATTACTTCATATTCAGTCGAGTGGATAAACACCCCTGGGCCAGAGGCTAATGCAACTTAAAACAAACCCATTTCCCAACCACTTTACCCCGGCCATGAATAACATGACACAATGACCTTACAGTAGTAGTACATTGGGCCCCGTCCACAAGAGACGGCAAAGGCCAAACCGCAAGCTTTGTGTTCACCTCAGAATCCCCAGGACTGTTGCCCTTCTACTTTTTGAAAACAAAAAGCCCCGTGGCCCCGTTGGGTTAAGGGAACGGAGACTGCCAGGGTTTGGCTAATAGCTTTTAGCGGACACTTATGGACTGCTAAACAGACTGCGGTTGGCAGGGGGTGGAGGAGAAACAGTGGGGTAAGAATCCAAGAACAAGCTTCTAAATAAAACAAACCAAAGTAAAGCCTGAGCTAAACTTCTACCAAAACAGAACATATCTCACCGAAATGTGACCTCGAGAAGACCAGGGGGACTTGGGACAGTCTAATAGCGACCGAATGTGCATAAAGAAGTGGAAAACAACATCTGGAAAAGTTGATTAATCTCTCGCTCTGAGCTTTCCGAGTCTTCTAGATCAACGAGTCGCCCATTATGAGGCACTAGAAATGCTACTTGAAAAAAAAAACCATGATGGGCGTTTGGGGGATTTTGACGACTCTAAGGAACTCTGTGGTCTCACACCCTGTCAGAGAAAATCAACCCCTCTGGGAAACAGCGCACTTTAAGGGCCTTCTGAGGCAGATAACACATGTCAAAGAGCATCTTTTATATAACAACCCTCGGAAACTAACATTAAAATGTCTCTGGTACTGACAAGGCAGGAAAGAAGTGCTCAAATACGGAAGTGAAGAAGGCAGAACAAAGGTGATATAATTTTAATAACCTCGTCACAAATGGCTGATTGGCTCCAGTGTGAATTGTGGGAAGTGCTTTGATTTCTGGTCGCCGAGCGAAATAAATCTGAGACAATCTTGCTTGCATTAATTATTACTGCTGTTCACCACGGCAAGTCACTCTTTTTCAAGTATGTCTGTACTACAGACATGAATGGTACTTCAAACCATGTGGCTTGTTAAGGATTACATTTCTTAGTGACCACACTTATGATTTTCACATAGGAGATAAGACTATCCCTCCAAAAATACTCTTAAGTTACAGGAGGAACCTGAATCATATGTTGTGGATACTCATGGAGACTTTTAACTTTTAACCTAGGCCAGTAACTAACCACCTAGCAACCAAGCAACATACCAACAACCTAGAAACAGGGTTTTTGTTAGTATGCCTTTTAGATTCCAATTCAATTTCTGTATTTGAATTGAATTTCATTTTGAGGATGCAGAATTGCCTACAAGATAGATAGATAGATAGATAGATAGATAGATAGATGATAGATAGAATTCAATTCAAAGAATAAAAAGTGTGAATTTTGCACAATTCTACTCAGAGCACAAAAATCTTGGCTAATTCTACGCTACATCAGTAGCTCAACTTCAGTCCAGCTGTTAACCATTACATCCAGTAAATGCTGCTGAAATTAGAGCATGTCCTATCTGGAAGAACCCATACAAGTGGCAATCTCACTGTGTGACACGCTAGTAATGGTTCCAGCAGTTAGATTGATTCGGGCATAAAGGGAGGTGCTGCAACTACAACTCATCTGCTCTCAAAGGTATCAAGCCCTTGTACTGTAATAGGGGTTTGACCTTGATATGTGAAGGAAGAGGTGGCGAGATGAGCTGACTCTGGGAGGAAATACATGCATCTGGCTAACTTCTGATCAATCCCAAGGCACTTTTAGCACTAAGAATATTTATCTCCAGTGTTGGGGAGAGGTAATAAGACCTCTAAACACAGCCCAGCTAAACAAAGACAGATGATGCAAGCCATGTTGCAGTAACAAGACATGCTCTGGGAAATATTCACAAGCTGATTCAAAACAGCATGTGTAAGCGACATATAAGCAAATATAAGCGGAAAATATTCAGTCTTCCAAGAGAAGGTGTCAATGCCAAAGGATCTCCACGACAACCGTACAAGGAAAGGTCAGATGTCGATCTAATAATTGTCTCCATCCCTTGAAGTATGTGTGAAAACCTGGAGGTCACAAGAAGAAAGATAAATTAAGTAGGCCTAGTTCTAAAGAAGCGCAAATTAAAATGCAGGAGGAATTATCAGGACAAAATTAGTATAAAATATGGAACAAAAGTATTTTTTCCTTAGATGAATAACAAGATCCAGAAGAACTTTGAAATCTAAAACAATTTTGCAGCATGTCAAAATGTGGTATTACATAAAAGCGCAAAGCTTTGATGCTCAAAGCACAAAGTTTAACACCAAAGACAAAAATGGCCAACTTTTCTTCTCCCAATCCTCATCTGCAATTCTTTTGAGAGGCTTCCCACCCCCCTTAAATAGTTGATTATTTTACAACCTCACCCCTCCTTTTTCACTGGAATCTGGGAATTGATTTGCAAATGTGCATTCATTACCCTCAAGTTAAATTAAGAAGTGGGGGCGTTCCTTTCACCACTCTTTCTTATACGATTTTTTTTTTGCATTTACAAACAACAAAGGGGCTCTTGAGAAAGAACACAAACCCAGGGTCATAAAGCTACGCTCTTTACTCCTACGGCTCCTGACAGTGAGAGGACAAAGTGAAGCTGGTCACATGCAAAAGGAAATTACAATTTGCTGTTTTCCTCTGGGACGAGCGTGTTTCTGCCTGAGTCAATGCTGCGAGGTGGGAACCGGGATGGATTAAGAGCAGTGGCAAGCGTAGAAATTCCATGACAGCTTCTACAGAGGCAACCTGACACCTTTAGTGGTTGTGGCAAGAGCTGCTTATGTGCTTCCTGCTTAAGAAACAGCAAAATATGTTGTGTTTACTGCAGGGGATGAGGAGGATTTCTCATTCCAACAGAAAGAGACTGCATTGAGTCACAGAGCCTTAGCAAAACAAAGTCTACGTGCCATTGTGGGTTCAGGGGCTGTGTGTCCATTACATGAGCTTTGATATTTTTCAAATAGACAAAATACTCCCTTTGTTCAAATAGATTTAACATGAATGCAAAAGGTGCTGGTTAGTAGATAGACAGATATTCCTACTTTGAGGAGAACAGCACAAAACTCTTTGTGATATATTACCTAACCCAATCCCAAAAACTTAATCTTTAGAGTGGTGCAAATGGGACATCAGATCTTATCTTCACACAAAGGCTCATCTGGCCACTCCATTGCTTTAAGAACCTTCTCACTTCACAAAATAAACAGTACTTCAAATGAACATTCTGCTGGGCAGTGGCAACGTCCAGCTGAAGGTATTGATCCCTCTGTGGATTCCCGAGAGAAGTCTTGGCGGAAAAGAGGAGAGGAATAAACACGATTCTTTCAGTGGTTTGACCTGTTAGTGAGAATCTCTTTAAGCGCTGACCCTAAACCCTACGATCTCAAACAACACAGAGCTCTGAGTTGCCTCAGGTGATCAAGCCATGAAGCGTAAAAAATAACCTTCAGGTCACCCTGGACTTGCCAAACTAGCTCATTCCTTTAGTGTGAGGGCATTTTTAGTACAGGCTGCGAGGAATCCTTTGCTTTTCTCTGGGAATAGCAGTCTTTTTGCGTTTTCATATACTCAGATATGTATCAGTGCTCTGAGACACATGCGCCCGGGTTCATTCAGATTCTGCAAACCCTCTATGAAGGCAGTACAATAATACCACAGTCTGTTTTCCCTGACCTCCTGTAATTCAAACGCTCCTCGCCAAAGAAAAACACATCTGGAATACATGTCAATGGCATATCGCATATCTCAAGGGGGCTTCGACTTCTCCCATAGAGGAAGAAGTAGGGAATAAAAGATAAATTGTGCATGGTGGCGACAGTGAAGCTCCGTCCCAGCTGCTCTGTGTTGTCTGGACCTCTTCAGTGCCTGGTTGGGGCGACCAGCATACCACGACTGGTTGAGATAGCATCAGCTTCCTGGTCCTCCTAGCGGTGCACCACGTTCCACTGGATTAATCCCACCATGCACTTTCCGCTTGACCCCAACATTGCCAGATGAGTCCCACACAGAAATTTAGCAGGAAGTGAAGTTTCAGGCGGAGGAATCTGACTGTACAGCAGATCAAGATGATTTGACAAACCTGATCTTTTTCTGCTATTCACACCAGTGGCTTTCAAGCACAAGCGAAGTTCCCTCAGAAGACCGCCTCATCTCCTGATCCCTTAAGACTGCCATTTTTCAGCTTCAGGTCAAATTCCAGTGAAAAGGTAACAAAAGTGTAAGTGGGCTTTGAAGTCACTTTCTTCTCATCAAAAATTATAAAGCCGCTTTAAAATTCTTTCAATCTTTAATGGCCGGGGCCTTCAATCGAGGGCCGACCTGACTATTCATGAACTGGATCTCTGAAAGTCAAACAGAGAGAGATGAAAAGGACTAGGGCGTAGTCGGCACTGTACGGACAGGCTTCATGTTAAATACATGCTCGGGGAAAGCGTGCATAGAATGGAACGATGATTAGGCCAATATTCAACATTTGTCTACTCCCAGAACAGTGGAAATCTGCATATCTCCCCCTGAGGTCCAGAAGATAACATATCACATTCAGGATGTGTTCTTGTTGCTTTGATGGCTGATGATTGCAGGAGGAAATGACCAAAATAAGGGGTAGGAAAACCCCTAGGATTCCCTTAGCGCTGGACTTAACCTGTGAATGTTTCTGAAGATCTGCAACATATGGCACTGCACTGGCGAAATACACAGCTGAATCGCTTTCAATTAATGATTCACACATTTAACAGGTTTAACATTTAAGTCGAGTGGTGCTTGTCGAGATGGTGGGTGTTTTGCATAAGAATGACTCACTGGGTCAGTCATAAACATGAGCAGCCCGGCATGGCTGGATACAAGACTGACATGAAGGGAGGGAAGAATTTTCTACTTGAGAAAGGCATATGAGATAAAAGACTAATTAATGGATTGCATAATAACGCTGTGCATTCATATGCTGACAAAGTGAATGCATAGCATTAGCAGCCAAATTAATAATACTACTTTGCATTTTTAGATTTAAAACAGAATATAATATTATGACAATTTTCAGATGAGTAGTGTCATTTTTTAAAAATGTTATACACATAAAATATATCAAATGTTTGATATGAGATAAAAGAGAATTCCCTCAGGGAGCACTTTTGCCCTATTTTGGGTAACTGGGGCATTTCTGTCACTTTTGGTGGCAGTTTTGCCCAAAGCACTGGAACCCACATTTCTGACTGGTCTGAGAGCTAGAGACTAGAGACTGTTAATTTGCATTTCTTAGTCTCTCTACGGCACAAATCATTACGAGGAAACTCCCACTAAAATATTTTGTCATTACAACAGACAAGATATCTCACAATAAAAAAATTAACAATAATAACAATGCTAAAAAAAATTTTTAAAGCTGTAAATTCACACAAAAATTTTTTAATGTAAAATGCAAAATGAACTCAAAACAGTAAATATATAAATATTATATTTAAATATAAAAATCTGAATATACATCAGATGTAACATATCATAGCATAAAACATAGTACAGCGAAAAACTCTCTACTGTAGTTTGTTGGTCCATCAGCACTAGCCTGCAAAAAGCATAAGTCATGGTATTTTCAGCAGGGAAAGCAGCAGATTCCTGCAGTAAGAGAAACTATTCTGCATAGAATAGAGCTGATAATATCAAAGTTTTGCCACACGTCTGTGGAGACACGAACAACAACCTGTTAACACTTCAATTGCTCCGACAGAGACAAAGACAAAGAATACTGATACCACGAAAAAAAAAAACATTTACAACATTCTTTGCATTGCACTCAAGGACCAATTCCAGCTCTGCCAATCTGTGATTTTGATCTACACGGCCATTAAACGACAACTGCGCACGTAATGTCCATGTCTAATAGCCCTCTGAACCTGGCAAGTGTTATTTACTGAAACAACACAAAGATCACGACTGATGAGGATAATGGGGTCTCAAAGCCAAATAGGAGTGTGTGTTAATGAAGATAATCTAATAGCAGTGCCCATGCATACAGAGACCGAGTCATTAAATTGGAGCTCCTGATGAGACAGCACAGACGGCCCCGGGCCCTTTTGTTTACAGTGTGCCCAAACACACAACTATACACACTATTAGCCAGGTCTGTTTGCATCAACTAGTAAACGGAGCGAATACACCAGACGCAAGTGGCTCATGATAATATCGAAATATCGCAAATGTAAATATTGCAATATGCATATCGCAAGGGCGTGCGATATCTGAATCATTTTAATAATAGGCTACTTAAATCAAAACGTTGCAAAAGGTCAAAGTTTCAGTTTGACGCATATAGCAGAGAATTGCTTGACGTTAAAAAGAGTTAAGTGCAATAAGTTGCAGAAAACAACTCTTTGCCGTCTCGTCTTGCTGTCTGACTCACACCTGAAGCGCGCGCACACACACACACACACACACACACAGAGAGAGAGACGCATTTCAGACAGCGAGCGAACACCGAGTTGATTCGTCTTTTGCATCTCCTCCTTATGTTTGAGCAGACACATACACAGAATTATGTAAATAGTACCCGTCTCGACGATCATTCTCGTAAACGCAGTCAGTTATGTTTTAAATGAATGTAAACAGCTGAGAAAGAAATCGGATGTGTATCATCATACTGGATCCATGCAGTCAGTCTTAAAGGGACAGCAGCCTATAAAAACCTGCTGCTGAATATGTCACTAATGTTAACAAAACGGCTATAACAAAGATTAATATAAATTTAATTCATACATTAAAAAAACACTATAGTGTTATTTTACACTTAATTTTACATTTCTTCACCTGCATACTACTGTTTAGTTTATCTACGTGCTTGGTGAAATTGTGTATTATCTTTTTTTTTTTTTTTTTTTTTACTGACTGTTCACTTGCCTTTAATCATGTTTGAACTTTCTCAGACTGTAGTTTTTGCTGTGGTATATGAAGAAGTACTTAAAGTGTATGGAAAGCAAAGTTACAATGATATAAAATGAGTGTCATTCATTTTTTTTGTTTGTATGTTTACATTGATGTTAAAATTACATTTTCTGATTTGTGAAATTACTTTTTATGTAATGCTAAAACACTGCTGGTCACTTTCAGAAATTATAGTGATTATTTATTTTCCAAGAAATGTGAAACAAATTGGTTATATAATTTTAATTTTTAAATATTTTAAAATATAATTGAAATTGATTTTACACACTTTAGCAATATCGTATCGCCTATCGATATCGCATTTTTTAACAGGTATCGCATTTCGCATTTTTCTTCAATTCCGCACAGCCCTAGACCAGAGGTCTCTGTTTCTCCAAGGACAACACAGTTGCACCATGTAAACACTCAAAGCACAAGCCAGCTGTTTAAGAGTTGGAGTGAGTTGTTACTCAGTGTGAGAGTGTGGTAATCTAGGTTCAGCAGGTCCTGATAATGAGCAGTCATACTGTGCTGTTTGTCAGAAGGCGTGGATCAAGAGGAATATCGTAATTTTTCGTCCAAAAGTGATCCAAAAATTAAAAGAGTGGCTGAGAATTCATGCCATGGGAACTGTGCTCCAGGCCTGGAGATACTAAGGATTCTTCGTCTGGATATGTAAGTGGTATGTCGCCTTGGCATGTAGGTGGCCCCTGCAGTGCCCCATAGATGCCCACAGCTTCTTTCCACACACTGGCACACAGATAAACTGCAGAACCCACTTGAAATTATCCAAAGTCTTCAACAAGCTTATCTTAATGGGTATATTTACATGTTGGGAAGAATGAGTAAGCAGGGTCTAAAGTTAAAAGCTAGCACAACATGTGTGTAAAAACTTGCTTTGGCAAGTAAATAAAAGTTTAAAGAGTCTAGCAACTCTTTATCCATTCATCCATTGAAAGGTGTGGAAACAAGTTAATGTTGGACCTTTAAGGTATGTGTTTAACTGCAATATATATTAGCAAGTATATTATTGTGAGAAAAAAAAATCTACATTTGAGGGCCAGAAAAAAAAAAGATAAAACTTGAGGAGTTTTGGGATTTAAAAAAATATATAAAATTTACAAATTAAAAAAAAAACTGTCAAAACAATTTACTGTGATACCTTGCTGTTGGATTGCAAATGCAGCTAATGCATGTGTTTCAAAAGCTTATACTTTAAATAAATGTGCTGCTTAAACTCAAACACACTTTCTCTGTCTCTCTCTCTCACTCAATTTCAGGGCTTCCCAGATTTAAGAAGGCATTGATCTTTTTGCCATTTTAGTTACATGGATGGATGATGGATGAAAAGACAGGGATGATGGGGAGAAAAAAAAAACCTGCTACTGTTACAGCCTGATGTGCGAAAAGCCCCAAACTGAAAAGATCCCAGGAACAACCATGAACTTCCTTATTGTATTATTGCTGATATAAACCACACTGACTACTATCGAGTTATTGGATGGGAAAGATAATCACTAAACCGCTGCTGTAGGGCATGTCAATATCGAAGTGGTGAGAAATTTTCTGATTAAATAGAGAGGCAGCTATATTTCTTGACAGGAAAGATAAATATCGAACTCAGTCAGAGTTAGATTGCTAGATAGAAAAAGTCATTCATTAATGAAAGATACAATCTATAGTCATTTAAAAAACAGCCAAAGAGAGTCAAAAGTGGGTTATGCACTTTTCCTATCGACAGCTATCTAAATGAATGATGTATTTGCAGAGACAATATCTCTCCTTAAACCAATTAATCCTTGTATGTGTGTCACTTCTTCAATCCAGGTTTCCACATGTTCAACAGTTCTGCAAACGTAAAGCAAGCTACCACTTCAAGGAAACAATCACAGACGCATATTTAAGAATGCTGAAAAGCTAACAAATAATAATTGAAACTACTAGTCATATAAACACACTCCGAGAGTTTAGTTTGGCCTCTCTGATTCCTTGTATAGTGTTTCCCATTTGGAACACGGCTTTGAGGGTCACCACAGCCACTGGAACTAATGCGTAGGGCCATTAAACTGTCTTCATCTGTGGCCAGAGACACAAGGCTGGACAGATTGATGCCAAGGCATTGTGTTGTGTCCCCATTCACCCCCACACAGCAACGCCAGCCAGAGCCGCCATCTTTAGGGTTCAATTCAAACTTCCTGTCTCATAAAACCAGAGCCGTATGTGTTTCTGGCTTCCTTACTTGACCAATTAAAAAGCTACCACAAAGAGGAGGTGATAAAAATGTGCTATTTTGGAAGATGAGCTACGCTCTTGCATAGTGAAATATGTGCTTTTAATCAAAGGTGTCAATTTTTAAAGCACATTTGTGGTGCAGCTATATTAATTTTTAAGTAAGATCTCAGCAACAACAAAAGAGTGCCGGAAAGATATTGCCAAGCTGTTTTGTTTCCCGGCATGGATCCAGTAAAGAGCATCAATGTGCCGGGACAGAAATCAGACTGAGACATCAGAGCGTGCTCAGTAGGAGATGCGGCATTTATCTCCCTCCTTATTGACAGCCTCTCAACAGCACACTGTTTACACAGAGGAGACAGGGAGTAACTGTGCGAGCGAGCGTGTGAGAGGGAGACGCAGACTTCTCTGAGTCACACTTCTCATATACACGCGCGCGTGCGCAAACATGCTTCGCTTCTGATCTAAGGAGCGACGACAGTCCTGGAGATGCAAGACATCAAAATAAGCTGTCGTGCATGGAGGGAAAACCCTAAATGACACGCTTTACGCGAAAAGTCGTAGAGCTTTTGAAATGCTGCCAATCAAGCACATTTTACAGTATAGGACGTATTGGCTACAGATCCTTGTGTGTTCATTGAAAAATACAAAAGAAATGCTGTGCTAAAAAGTCATTTTCCACTAAGGGTGTCATTACCGAATGAGTCAAAGGCCAGCAGTCGTTACTCGTTAAATGCATTATTTGCGGACAATCCGGGAAGAGCCAACAGCTGTTTGTGGCTGTTTAAAATGACTTCAAAAGGAGCCGAGCAAACACACGTCCTCCTTGAGCTACAAACATAACATAGCCAAACAACAACTACACAACAATCACACTCGGAAAGGATCAGGCACCTATAAATGAAAAGTTGAAGTGTAAATCAATGCTTTTTCTTTCAAAAACCATATCAGGTGTGAGAGGGTGAGAGGAGATAGCCAGCGGCCCTCACCACATACCTGAGCTGGATTAAGTCAGAGGTGTGGGAAAAGAAGGGACAATGATAAATTCAGCAACAATCTGACCCAGCCTCACTTTTTGGGATGGTTTTGAGCATGTTATAAAAAACAGAAATGGTTTTGGTTTGACCAGATCTGCTCATGAAACAAAAGAAGAGCACAGTATTGACAACACAGTTTAGACTGGACTATAGATCTGGTCTGATCTGATCTGGCTGTGCTGCCCTTGATTCAGTGGCAGATTTTGTCAGCGGTTATATTGGAGGACAGATCTCAGAGGTAATGTTTACTGCCCCCTAAAACAGAACTTCTTTTGACCAGCACTGCCAGCAATACCACTGATCCAAGCACGATTCAATTCAAGTTATGCAAGATTGTGGCTCAGTGTTTGCAGCCAGGGGTCCTGAAGGTAGACACATGAAAAGAACATTTTCATGGCATTTCTAACTCTTAGCTAATTTGTACATTATTTCTAACTAATGATCTATCCTTCGTCCCTGAGCTGGTTGGAAGTCTGAATGAGGGGTCTTTGAGACTGTAAGGGTTAAAAATCCCTAATACAACGGAAAAAGTATATGCAATAGATTAAAATAGTTAAATAATGAAGATATCCTTAGTTTACTATATATTACGCATTATCTCTAAGAGAATCCTCTTGAATTCAAAAGCTAATCTGTCCTAAAGTGAGGGTATTTACTGTAAACTGGGTCAGCTGGTCTGTTTTGAACATATGTTCATGTATAAACAACACTAGGTATTAAGGATAAATCTATAAATCATCTGTTTATTGTTTACATTAAAAGCATTGTATATATAGGCTATGCCTTCTAAAGACACATGAGATGCTGTGTAATTCAATCAAAAATGAAGGGGTTTGACTTTACTATAACTTAAGATAAAGAACATCTCACCCAAAACATATCGACTGTCTGAATATTAAAAACAAATATTGTTAGGGGGAAAAAATAACTGTTCTACTGCTGTGTATGAGTTCTGTGTCTATATAAATTATGTGCATTATCACCGTGCAACCTAAACAACACCATCCATAAGACAATATTGACGTTTAAAAACACCAGAGAAGGTGTCGACAACTATTTCACTCATTTATAATCCTCATCTGGCCATCTGTCGCACTGTAGTATTTTCTCCACCTTACCTTGAGACACGCAGATGATGGCAAACACAACGAGCAGCGCATCTAAAGTCCTGCGAAACTCCATCACCATCAGATATAAAGTCCACTTCAGTCGCCTTTATCCGGACAAACAGTCCCTAAAATCACCCCAAAAGCGCTACAATCCGGTTGAAGTGCGAGGAGACACTGAAGAACTTTACAAACTAGACCCAAAACGTACCAAAAAAAACTGTGTCGGATAATATGATCATCACAAAAACTCCATATTCCCGTGTGCGTGATCTGCAGATAAAGAGTCAGTGTAACGGACAGATAAGATGTGATGCTCACAGTCCGTCCCAGACGCTCTTACTTCCTCCGAGATTCATTTCACAGGCAAAACATCTTTCGTTTCTCGCTTTCCTGGAGTATGGAAAAAGTAATAGCCCATTCAGTCAGATTTCCATCCCAGCCGCTGCCCCGCACACTCTTCCCTTCGCTGTGAATGAACGGATTTACTACTGTCGCGTCTCCGGGCGACTGTCTCGTGGCTCAAGCCCACCCCCCGACTACATTCAGCAGTTACCCACACTGGGATAACAGCGCTCTTAAAGGGCCAGGCGCTTGATTTCGCACAATCTGCAGATATCGCTGTAAATAGTGAATGAATGAAATTCTGGAGTGGTTGTGAGAGATGGTTCACCCAGTAAATCTATCATTATTTACTCAACTTCGTGTTTGTTTCAAAGTCGTATGATTTTCTTTCTCACTTGGCGCACACAAGAAGATATTAGGCAGAACTGATAGCCTCACTCACCATTGACTTTCACTGTATCATTCCATACAATGAAAGTGAATGGAGACTGGCGCTTGTCATTCTGCCTAACATCTCCTTTTGTGTTGAGAGCGTACAAAGGATGAGAGTTTTCATTTTTAGGTGAACAACTCCTTTAAAAACATGACAGTTTTAGTAGATCACATGTTTTCTGAGAATAATGTCTAAAATAGCGTTTTAAATCATTTAAAGGAATAGTTCACTCAAAATGAGAAATCTGTCATGTCCTTCCACATTTCTCTCTCTCTCTCTCTCTCTCTCTGTGGAACACAAAAGGAGATATTTTGAAGTATGTTTATTTCTGCTCTCTTCCGATGTAAATTAATAGAGACATGGTTGCTCCAAAACTGAAAAAATAAAAGCACCATAAAAGTATCATGAAAGCAGTCCACTTGTGCATTATACTGCAAGTCAAACAAGTGATAATTCAAATATATTTATTAAGATATAGCTAAAATGTAAAAAATAAAAAATAAAGAAATAAATTGTAAAATGTAAAATTTTTCACTGAAAATCTTCCCTCTCTGCTGTATGGGTCATTTTTATAATACTTTTATGGTGCGTTTTTCTTGGAAACTGGCAACCCGTCATACCCAATTCACTGTCATTGTATGGAAAAGTGTTGCCAGAATATTTTATAGAATTACTGTTTTTGCATTCCACAGAACGAAGAAAGACAGGTTTTTAATATGTGTGGGTGAGTAAATGATAACAGGATTTCCATTTCTGGTTCAACTACTCCTTTAAGAGCAACTACAGTGCTATATACTGTATATATATAGGTCTAAGTTTAATCATCATTAAAATGAAGAGCCTGTGGGTCGAGGTGCTAAGGTGCAAGAAAACAGTTCAATTCATTTCACTATTACTTTTAAATTCTGTTCTGTCTCCAAAAAAGCAGCATCAATCAGCCCCTGAAGATTCCGGGCTCTTAGCAAATCATCAATCACAGAAATGTCAGTTTCATGGGAATGACTAGATCAGAAGTGAAACGCAATATCAGAGGTATATCAGTGTGGTATGAGGTTCAGACAATGAGACACAACACAGAAGACCCTCTGTCTGCGCCAGGTAATGATGGTGGATGATAACAGTGGATTCAGCCCTGGCAAATAACAGCAATTAATCGCTAAAGAGGGAAAAGAGGGCTATTTTGTATTCACCGCATTTCACTCTTTCCATCCCAGCCATTTTCTCCATTATAATGAGACTGTATTTGTAAAAAAAATTAACCAACAAATTGCATTTCATGTTAATTTGAAGATTGTTAGCTCAACATGCAAGTTAGGGGTTGTATTTATCTTAATTTTCCTAACGTAATATATTCTCTTCCATTATGTTCACAGTGGAGGACAGTCGGCGCCTGGAGCACGCAGAGAGCTTCTGGAGCAACTACCCTTGATATTGTCCTCATGTATGATGCATGAGCAAGTTTAACTTAATTGCAAAAACTGATTAATTGAGCTTCAGCGTGTAATTGAATAAAACATGATTCCGTTTTCCCCTAAATACATTTCATCTCTCTTATGACTGATGCAGCATACTCCAGCTACCATAAAACATCAGCTGGATGCGTCAGGACGAGCGTGCAGTCTGTGAATTTAGCTGAATAATCACATTAGCATGAGAGTTATGGCGACATCACATCATCACGTCTTAATGATGCCATTAAGCAACAGTCGCTGGAGTATGCCAAGAGCGGGAGTTCGGAGAACATCGCTGCAGATGACAGATTATCACTGAATTTATAAAAGCTAACAATGAGTTGCTTAATCTTTCTCACATTGAGGAGCACAAACACTCTACTGTTGTGTTATTTAACATCTGCTTTATTCATCTGAGAACTATAAAATATTTGCGGCAAGTTTTATGCAATAAACACAAGAGTGTTAAATCAGTTTCTTTGCCTTGTTTGTTAAATTATCTTTTTTTTTCTTCAAAGAAGATAAATGAGAGTGAAAAGTATGCCTGAAGCAATCCCTTCACATGAGACATCCACTAATTTACACACCCAATTGACAGACAACATTAAGTACAGCTAAAAGAGGCTTTATCAACAGAAATTAACTTAACCTCTCAAATAAGGTGGCAGCAAAACTGACATCAAATTTCTTAAGCTACACAGAGATAAAAAAAAAATCACCTTGGTGGAAAAGTATCAGACATCATATCAGTGCTGAGCAATCAGCATTGACAGCAGAAAACGTTCTGAAAACGTTATAGCACTATAAGTAATTAGCCCATCCACCATACACCCGCTTGAGTCTGTGCCAGCAAAAACGTCATTTATTACACTGATCAGCCATGAACACCTGATAACTCACACTGAACAAGGCCCAAGCCATCTGACACTGTGAATTTAAAGCTCAGCACATCCCAAAGAACAAATTAACACACAAATGAGACATATTCAAGTATTTAATGGAATATTCAAAGATCAGTGGTAGTTAAGCTTAATATAGCTTTTGTGAAGAAGTTGCTTATTGGAGAAAAAAAATCATGCCATTTGTCTAAAAATAAAATAACATACAAATAAAAATGAAATCTGGGTTACAGTGAGGTACTTACAATGGAAATGACTGTTGCCATTCTGTAAATATTATAATACTGACTGTTTCAGTATAGTCCCAAAATGTAAAATAAATAAATAAAATATGAGCGATAACATGTTTTCTGTTAAAAACCAACAGCTGCTTACTACCCTGTTTGGTGTGAAGATATATCCAATTTTATAACTTCATTGCCATTACAATGAAAAACTGTAAACCCTAAGTGAGTAAACCCTAAATTATATATAGTTGTGGCCAGAATTATTGACACCCTTGATAAATATGAACAAAGAAGTCTGTGAAAATAAATCTACATTGTTAATCCTTTGATCTTTTATTCAAAATATTCACAAAAACCTAACCTTTCACTGAAGTAAAACAATTCAAAATGGGGGGAAAATCTCACGATGAAATATATGTTTTTCTCAAATACACACTGGACACAACTTTATATACAGTACATATACATATATACAAAAATTTGAGCAGAAGTGTAAGAAATATTTTATAAAACTTTGAAACATTGCAAAATATTACAATATATACAGTACATCATATATTATAAAATGTTGCTTTTGTTGTAAAAAAAATTATAAGTCTTAAATTTCTGGTTTTAAATCCTCATAAAATCGTTCCTATAAAATACTTCTACTGTAAGTGCTTTTTAAATAAAATGAGGGACAAGTCTATTTTTATTATTATTGTTATTATTAACATTACCATTAATGTTATTGATTGAGTTTAACTTCTTAAATTTGGTATTAAACCTAAATATATGGATATAAACCTAAAATATTCCTTTAATAAAGGAAATCAGAAAGACAGCGTCAAAATAAAAAGAGATTTTTTTTAATGACACAACAACAAAAATAATGTCACATCCTGGTGACATTCACAAAGACCTAAGTCACATATCGACATGCTTTGTACATGTGTCCGGCATCTGTTCCAGCCAAATCCCCACAGCAAGATATCGACTGCCCATCACACTGCAATCGCCATGGAGACTGACAGATCGCTGAGACCAAATGACATTTAATGTGAAAAGCAATACACCGAGTCCTTATGTAACGGAAAAGTATCTGACTCCCCCACACGCCCAAAGCAGTGTTGCATATGACAGTCGAGGGAAGGATGCCAAATGACAGATGGAATGAAAAGAAAGTGCACAAAGGCTTAAAAAGAAATAAGAAACCTGGCAAGAATGTGTTTATTTGCTGCCCTTTAATTGAGACCAATTTGCTTGATTATACACAATGACCTGGACATCAAATCAAGCACAATCAACTATGTTCTGTTTTGCCAACTTAAACCATTCAAATGTATGCCATCTCAGATGTATGAAAAGAAACAACACGCATTGGGATCCTCAACAGAAACCTGTTAATTCTAGCACTGGCCCTTTAAGATGCACTGATCTTATTATAGATTAATTGATTAAGAGGGTGCGGCTGGAAAATGACAATATATCTCCTCATTGATCTGCTTTTGAATGAAATTGGCTGCTACTAATAATCCCAGGGGGCACGGTGCACATTTAGATGCCCAATTTCCTGATGCTCTTCAATGCATTAGTATTCCACTTTCCCTAACTCTGCCTGCCTGTCTATCATTCTATCTCTCTCCCTCTTTCTGTCTATCTCGCGCTCTCTCTCTGTCTTTGTCTTTGAGCCCCTCTGTTTGAGGCCCCCTTAATTGTAGCTCCGTGAAGCGAGAAGGTCCCTCTGTTCTCCTCCACCATCCTGAAAGGAGCTGAAATTGGTGTGTATCAGACGACCGGGCCCCTTCTGTTAGCATCATATATGTGGCACAACACCGCAGACTCGGTAGGAAGTCTGACATTAACCCCTTTTGTTTTAGCAGGTCCGGTTTTCAAAGGAAAACGACTGGTTTCAAGAGTTAATTATGTAATATGGCCACATTCACTCTTGGCACAGGAACTATGTAAGGTCGACTCGCATGCACAAGCCTCTCAAAGATGGCTGCTAATTGGATAGCTTTGACAATATGGTAGTTTTTTTTTTAGTCAGATGAGCTTATGTTTATGAAAGTGCAGTCAAGTTTCATAGGAAAGACAGCTCCACTGTCATGTCAATAGTGTAGTGATTTATGAAGCACTGCTCACACACAAGTCACTTTTAAACCAAGAAGCTTTCTTTTGGTCATCGTGGTGATTCTGTGTGACCAACTTAAAACAGTTGCAAAATCTGAAATGTTTTGCCCTAATGAGAAACTCTCGATCATACAGATTCCAACTGGCTGACTGGATTTTGCCAGCAAAATTTCACTGAGCAATAGTAAATGTAATCGCAATCACATTTCAATCACAAAGCTACCAGAGGATAGTTCGTATTTTTGGAACTTTGCTCGTAAACCACCTGAAAGTGAAAAAGAAATTTTACTGATGGTTTCTAAACTTATTTCATTGTTCATTTTCATGTTGAGATTGCAACTGAGCGGTACTGAGTTGCACTTGAACCCGTAGTGAAATTTGTGAGGGGAAATCTTTTACGAGTCGAAAATCTGCTGAGAATCGGTATAAGTGCCTGCACCTTTAGCATTTCAGTCATAAAATTGACGGAAAATATTGCATGATTTTGCTCAATGGAACTTTCTAGATCACTCGAAGAACTACATTTTTCTGAAGGTTTCTAAACTTATTTCATAAAACACATTGAGATTGTGCTGCGCTGAGTTGCACTTGCACCAATTTCGAAATCTGTGAGGGGAAATCTTTCGCCCCCAAGCAAAATTCCCAATCGCAAATTAAATGTCTGGATTTCACCTCCAAAAAGCCGCCAAACATTGATAAATGTGACCGCACCTTTAGTAATTGTTGACTACTTCTTTGTACACTCCTGAGGAAGACGTTTGCAGGTTAGCTAGTAATTTAGTCTATAGATGTACTAGCAGCTCGCTAATGATATGTTCCACGTCCTCTTTTTCCATTCAACTTATGCTGGAAAATTGGAGCTCCTATCATTTTGTTTCCCTGGAGATGAAATGACTCTTCCAATTCCCACAGTCTGTGGCTGGATCCAGGAGGGAGGTGACAGCAATTACAGTCCTCAATGGCTAGCAGCACTGGGGAAATATGCTCTGACACTCAGTTTTTGGCTTTAGCTGGGTCCAGAGAAGCTTGGTTTGACACTAACTATCTCATCAGAGTGGCCATTTCTTTCTCTCTCTTGGCTGTCTTTGCGTAATACATTAAGTTGAAATGAGCTGTTTGTATGCCTACCCTCATGTGTTTAAGTGAACTCACAATATGCATGTTTATATCTCTGAGAATACTCATTACAGGCAATGCCATGCTGTTTGCACCGGATAACGATGTACAATAGACAAACGCCATCTCCATCACGGATGGGCTACAGAAACACTTTTAAATATGCAAAGGCTTGACTAAAATGCAAATTAGTGTATCACAACATGGTTTCTGCTCTCGGTCTTGGTGTGGGAGGTGACACAGAGACAGTGAGGAATCAATGTTATCAACTTGCAGCTTATTGCACTTATGCAGGTGGGGATTAGTAGCTGATCGGAGAATCGGCTAATTTCCTATTCAATGCCATGCTGATTCTTATTAAATGTCAACGAAATTCAAAATTAAAATATGCAATTAATGCTTTTTTTTTTTTTTCACAGTAAATTGAAAGTTAATGTGCTATGTATGGTTAACACAACAACTGATAGCAGCTTTAGATGGTCCTCTATGAAAACACTGCAACGCTATTTAAATTCCAATATTACTTAAATTACAATTATGAATGCTTAATATATTGTCTCCAAGTTGGTATCAGCTATTAGTAATTCTTTAGATCAATTACGCCAATATTGGAAGAGAATAATACTGTTGTAAACAGACTACACAAAAAAGTTATAAGGAACAAATGCTAATGAATTGACTAATTATTTATTATTAGTATTATATATTTATGAGATATTTTATAGTTGAGAAGGAAAATGTATTCATCAATAATCAATATTATATATACTATATTATATATATATATATATATATATTTAAAATATAAATATATATGTGATTAATTGATAGACATTTTACTGAAAAACAAGAAATACTTATCAATACAAATATTGTATGCAGTTAAAAATACAGTAGACTTATAATACTGGCTATAATATTTGTTTTTGGTCACTAAACAAAAATAATTATCTGATAATATTCTGGCTGCCTTAAAAGTGTACATACAGTGGGTACGGAAAGTATTCAGACCCCCTTAAAATTTTCACTCTTTGTTATTTTGCAGCCATTTGCTAAAAATCATTTAAGTTCATTTTTTTTTCATTAATGTACACACAGCACCCCATAGTGACAGAAAAACACCGAATTGTTGACCTTTTTGCAGATTTATTAAAAAAGGAAAAACTGAAATAGCAAAATGGTCCTAAGTATTCAGACCCCTTTGCTCAGTATTTAGTAGAAGCAAACTTTTGATCTAATACAGCCATGAGTCTTTTTGGGAACAAAGAGGCAACAAATGTTTTTCACAATGGATTTGGGGATCCTCTGCCATTTTTCATTGCAGATCCTCTCCAGTTCTGTCAGGTTGGATTGTAAACGTTGGTGGACAGCAATTTTTATGTCTCTCCAGAGATGCTCAGTTGGGTTTAAGTTAGGGCTCTGGCTGGGCCATTCAAGAAAAGTCACAGAGTTGTTGTGAAACCACTCCTTCATTATTTTAGCTGTGTACTTAGGGTCATTGTCTTGTTGGAAGGTAAACCTTAGGCCCAGTCTGAGGTCCTGAGCACTATGGAGAAGGTTTTCGTCCAGGATATCTCTGTACTTGGCTGCATTCATCTTTCCTTCGATTGCAACCAGTCGTACTGTCCCTGCAGCTGAAAAACACCCCCAAAGCATGATGCTGCCACCACCATGCTTAACTGTTGGGACTGTATTGGACAGGTGATGAGAAGTGCCTGGTTTTCTCCACACGTACCGCTTAGAATTAAGGCCAAAAAAGTTCTATCTTGGCCTCAACCGACCAGAGAATCTTATTTCTCACCAACTTGGAGTCCTTCAGGTGTTTTTTAGAAAACTCCATGCGGGCTTTCATGTGTCTTGCACTGAGGAGAGTTTTCCGTCGGGCCACTCTGCCATAAAGCCACTGGTGGAGGGCTGCAGTGATGGTTGACTTCTACAACTTTCTCCCATCTCCCGAATGCATCTCTGGAGCTCAGAACAGCTGATCTTTGGGTTCTTCTTTACCTCTTTCACCAAGGCTCTTCTCCCCCGATAGTCAGTTTGGCCGGACGGCCAGCACTAGGAACGGTTCTGGTCGTCCCAAACGTCTTCCATTTAAGGATATGGAGGCCACTGTGCTCTTAGGCCTTCAGGGCAGCAGAAATTTTTTTGTAACGCATTGGCAATATGTGCCTTGCCACAATTCGTCTCCTGAGATCTTCCAGCGCAGTTCATTTGACTCATGATTCTCATTGCTCTGACATTGCACTGTGGCTGTACGGTCTTAATAGACAGGTGTCTGGCTTTTCCTAATCAAGTCCAATCAGTATAAATCAAACACAGCTGGACTCAAATGAAGGTGTAGAACCATCTCAAGGATGAGCAGAAGAAATGGACAGCACCTGAGTTAAATATATGAGTGTCACAGCAAAGGGTCTGAATACTTAGGACCATGTGATATTTCAGTTTTTCTTTTTTAATAAATCTGCAAAAATGTCAACAATTCTGTGTTTTTCTGTCAATATGGGGTGCTGTGTGTACATTAATGAGGAAAAAAATTATCTTAAATGATTTTAGCAAATGGCTGCAATATAACAAAGAGTGAAACATTTAAGGGGGTCTGAATACTTTCCGTACCCACTGTATAGGGCAACATTCTTCATTTTGCTCTTACAGCATTTCAGTGTGAACTCTCTGCAGCTCTTTCTCCCCCCTCCCCCCCCCTCCCCGGTGATCTGGTCCAGTGGTGTGTCAGAGCTGGAACGCTCTGGTTGGTATAAGAGTGACAATACTGTTTTATCTCTTAGCTCTCTCAGGTTGTTCGCACTGGACGAAAACTGCTCAGGGGTAAAACTCAGGATGAAGGCAGGGTGGGCTCAGAGTAATCCAGGACTGGAACATTCCTAAAGCCTGTTTACAACATGGAGAGATTGGCCAGGGGGACTTAGAACATTACTGCACCAAGCCGGGACCCAAAGAATAAACCTACTCTGACACAATGGATAAACACCAGTGGGAAAAGAGAAAGGAGGAATGAAAAGAGATGCAGGGAGTGAGAGAAATGGAAACAGAGCTGGGAAAAAGAATGAGAGTGAAAGGTGTAAATGTAAGCAACACAAGCTTGGTGAGCACAGGCAGTTAAGCCTGTGCCAGCTTTCACCATTAGGCCCACATGTTGTGTACCACTGATCACGTTTTATGTAATAAGCAACCACGCATGGAGACTAGCCCCATCCCACTGAGAGACACAAACCCTCACGGTCCGCTGTGCAGAATAAACCCCGGCAGGCTTTCTATTGTCCCAATACACATTTCCTCCCATGTGAAGAATTCTGGTTCCTCCTGTTCAAGAGTGGACAGGGATTCCACTTGTGATTCAGGAAAGAGGGTCCTTTAGAGGCGAGGTATGATTATAATTAGAGAGAAGCAGTGAAACACAAGTACAGAATGAATTTTCTGATAAAAATAGTAAGCGTCACTATTACTGTTGCTCACTAACCCCTAACCATAGAAGAAACAAAAAAGGCAAACTATGCAGGTTTTTGAGTAGAGAAGTGCTATTAGTTTTCTAAGGCCGCATTTACACTGCAGGTTTTGATGCCCAATTCTGATTAGTTAACTATGTCTGATTTTTAGGACAACCAGCCATATCTACATTTACATACTTGGAGAAACAACCCAAGAAAGCCATACTGACCCAGAAACAGGGTTGCCAGGTCTGCGAAACAAAACCAGCCAAAAATTCTATTCAGATCAGACCAAAACTAGTTACATTATTTTGCTGCGGTTTTCCCCTCTGTCGGGGGCATCCTCCGTCAAAATCATGTTCAGGTTAGGCTTTAACCTGCGGAAACAGTGTAAAAGTATCCCAATTCCGCGGGAAAACCACAGACTTGGCAACAATGCCCAGAAAAGATCGTCTGTGTCACCTTCTCTTGTGTCCTTTTTTGTCTTAGTACACCACACTTTCTCCAAATAGTGACATCAGAGGTGGCCTGTTCTAGCCGTAATGTCTCACACACACACACACACACACACACACACACACAACACACACACACACATAGCTTTCTCTTGATTTACAGCACCTTAGTAAGCTCTGTGTGTGTGCTGCAAAGATGTCTCTCTTATTTATGGAACATCGAGCCCTGCTGAGAATCTGTGATGCCTTAGGGAGTGTCCAAAGCCTGGGAGAGAGTGGCGGGGACCGTCCCCTGGGCCGCCAGAGGCCAACTTCAAAGCTGCTGTTGTTTGGGAGACAATAGCCCATGCCTATCACCAACAGGGAGTCAGATGTGCTCAACACGGCAGACTGTGCCTCAGGTCCAACCCAGAGCTCACTGCCATTGTGAATTGTTCTTACTCTGAAATATATGGTAATGGCTGGACACATAGGCCGCCTCTCAACGTCAGTTACAGACAACGGCACTGCCTGTAACCCTCCCTCTGGGAGTTATAACAAGTTTAAGGCATGTCTTACGCATTCACGCAAGAACAATGCTAGTGTAATGATACAAAGAAGAACAAACATTTAATTTCACAGGAGATAGAAAAAAACAGACAAAGAAAATTTAATTTAATTTAATTGTTATTTCATATCATTACTGCCATATTAATTTCTATTTTCTCTCTCTTTTAACATATGGGTCAACACAAAAGGAACAACGGATGCTGTTACGGATAATTAGCTTTTAGATCACAAGCACTAACAGGCTTTTAAAGTCGTAAAAAGGGCGTGTTTTAAATGGACTACTCTGCGTCTGATTGGTCCACACCTGTTTAGGCCGCTGTGGGAGCAGGCATACCTAACATTTAAGGGTTCAGAGTTCAACATCCCTGAGGTCGCAGCACCGAAAGCGAAAGCACAAAGGCGACGCTAAACCGCAGACTGGGCCAAAAAAACCGCAAAGCTGGTGAGCAACCGGAGCTCAGTAGGTCTAAAACACTGCTGACAGGGTGTATGTATCATGCAGCTGTCCAGTTTGTCAGTGGGGACACCTTTAGCCGAGGCTTTCATCACCAGCTGAACCCTTAGAACCTGTGTATCACCTTTTCGTCACACTAAACTTGTTGTTAAGGCTTACAGTTGAAACACAAGGGATGATGGGAAGGAATGTAAACAATCTGGGAAGATGTTTCATTAACAGATCTTTCATCATGAGGTCAATGTATGCACATAGCCACAGTCAGAGTAGCAGAACATTTGCCTTATGTTACAAAAATGCAATCTTTTGTCTGTATTTGCAATACTGATGTGCTAAAACAGTCTACACTTCGATTAATACGACACATCTGCTCGTGTAAATATAGAAGAAGAGATCTGTATGCCTTCAGAAATGCATACTTACTCAAATAAGCTTACACCTACACACACTTACGAGCTAGTGAACTAAAATGTCACAAACAGGAAACAGGAAATCTTGTCTGTACACAAATGTACTGAATAGCATGCAATATTTCTCAATACATAAAGACATGTATGTACTTATGCAATGTATCCTCTGCTCATAAAGCACTGATATTCACTATACTTCAGTTGAATCAATTGAAATTGATACCGTACACTATATATAGTAATAAGTAAAACGTAAGTTAATAACTTAACATGTTATTTTAAATAAGAAAACAAATCAACATAATATATTGATATATTATTTATATAATTTGCATCTAATCATGCATCTAAATAAAATGCATGGGTCCCAATATTTTTAACCACGCCTGTAAAACTTAAATTTTTATTTTCTTACCTTGCAAGTACCCTTTCTTTCAAGAAATGCAAATCTAGGTGAACTGTTTAATGTGCTTCAAGGCAGGAGTGCTCTGCCAGGTCTAGACTAGAAAATAAAAGTGCTGTTTCTAAACAGATCTTCTACTTTCATTGGTGTCTATGTATCTGTCTTTACTCCACCTTCTCTCCCCAGGCCAGCAGGCAGCAGACAGTTTTAAGTGTGCTAATGAGTCATATTAGAGTAAGAACGTAACCAAATGTCAGAGGGAGCTTAAGGGGAGACTAATAAAAAGATAATAAACTGTATCTGGGAGTTCGTTCTGCTGTCACAGCCTCAGCACTGGTGCAGAGTTTATTATAAGACCGACACATGTTTCATTTCCCTAATCAGGCAGAACGACCTAGTTCGAGTCACCCCAAATACATCTTCATCAAAAACCAAATGCGAAAAGGAATCTCACACACATCAACAACTAGCTTCAGACCAGGGTGCAAAGTCACAGACAGAAAATGAGAGTGCTGGAGTTATTATGTGTCTGACCTGGAAGAATCTGCCCGTGATCTGAAGCTATGGCCTGACTGGCTCAGAGCAGAGGACGAATGGAGGACGAGAGCTGGATTGTCCTATAACTCAAAGACTTTTATAGTGCAAAAATAAACAGTGTGCTTGAGGAAAAAAATTTTCTCAAAAGACGGAGGGTGCATGGGATTGGACGGGATCTTTAAATGGATGGGATCTTTAAACATACACACACACATACACAATTTATCTGAGCAGTTGAGGGATTTCTGACCACCATGAGGCTGCGGCATAAAAGACTGAACTATTCAATTCATAAAATGAGCCTTGCTTTGAAGGATGTACAGTAGTACTGTTTAAAATTTTTAGGTAAGATTTTTTTTTAAATGAATAGTTTTATGCGACATGAGCACCTTAAATAAATCAAATGCTCCGAAGACTTCAATTGTGATTATCAGATTTTCAAAAAAACAAACATTAAGCAATACCATTGTTACTTATATAACCTATACTTATGTAACTTATGTAATAATAAGAAATGTTTCTTTAGCATGAATCACATATTCTAATAATTTCTGATCTCCTGCATATTAGAATGATTTCTGATCATGTGACACTGAAGACTGAAAATGTTTGCTTTGCCATTACAGAAATAAGTTATATTTAAAATATATTTAAGCAGAAAAAGGTTATTATACATTGTAATAATATTTCATAATATTACTGTTTTTACTGTAATTCACATCCAATAAATAACATTTGGACTATTTTGGAGACCCAGAACAATCTAACAAGTGCTAAAAACCATAACGACAGCCAAGCAATATTTCATTATTATTAAATAATATTCAACTCCATCTATGAGAACTGGGCATTTTAACATTCCCTCAACCAAAATTAAGGTTTGGAATTGTTTTTAGAACACATTTTTTCTAGCCGGACAGATACATGAGGAACAACAGACACACAGGGAGGGTGAGAGAAAGCTGCGTGGTGTAATGTCAGGTTGCATGGATCAGCATTTAGACTGACCTATCCACACATGGGAAGTGCCATGTTTGCACTGTTATGGGATAGCTCAGATACCCAGCTGTCCGTCCATCTCTTCACCCTTGTGGCTTCTTCTTAGATAAAGGCCTGAGGCCAGCTGTACACTGCCCGTCACTCTCTCTCATATCAACACACACCTATTATTCACACACACACATCCACTAACATGCTCTTTTGTTTTATGACGATTACCAAACCTATTAGTCCATGTGGGTAGCTGGTGATGTGCCAGGTTACAAATTACACGTGTCTGTCCCACCCACACCAATAAACAACAAACAAAGCCCTCGCCTAACGAGCTCATTTGCATGTTCCCTAAATCCCAGCCAAATTGAGCAGACTGCATATTCTTTTTCCCATGGCTGCTGAATCCTCATGAATCCTTATGCACTGCGGAGTTGAGTTTGGACCATGGACGCACACACGTCCAGACGCCTTCTGTCACATGACACGTGCCTCACACAGGCTGCTTTTGTCTCTGCTCCTGTCAATCACTCAAGCTTCCGCTCAAAACACGGATATCACACCGGCAGCTGTCTCGGTTTAACCCCCCCACTTTTTGCTCAGCTAGTCGTTCCTGACCTTTGACCCCTGCTCTGTGAACAGCAGACTTGCACAGACACCTCTTTATACGGAAATACCGAATCACCTCATAAGACCAGAAATAAGAACTTCTTCCACTTGGACATTTCTGAACAACAAAAAGCAGAACTAAAAGGCACTCTGAGAATTTCACTGTAATATTTTTTATAGGAAACTAAGAGAAAAAAAACTTTTCTTTGATTGCATTTATGCACTCGATTTCTCTAAGGTAAATATGTTGAAGGCCTAAATGGATTTTCTTGATTGAATCAATGTCCTCATGCAATTCTCTCTTTTATGTTGCCAATTCAAGTCTGAGATCAATCTGTAACACTCCGACAACCTTTCTGAATAAATGTTATTCCCTATATACAGCAATTTAAATAATGCAGCTAGGGTTTGCTTTTGAATGCCTAGAGCCCCTTCTCTTTGAGTAATAAGTCATGCGGCTTTGTACTGAGGCCATTATTATGTTTGAATACCATATACATGCATAAAGGAAAATAATTCTACATTAGAGAGCACATTTATGTGCAACTGGGGCAACTACTGGCAACTGTTGCTTTCCAGAAGAGCAAGAGTGGGTTTTTACAGCAAATGAGACAAAAATTAAACACAGCCAGTTTGTATCTGTTTGCATTTAACCATGTGTTTACTGTGGTAACAAACATTTTAGTACTGTTATTCACATTAAGTGTAAATAGTCTAACACCATGTCATACACCGCACCGCGCAGTAACATCTAAGTTCTATCTACACTGAACGTGACAAAGCGACCGTTGCAAATCATTTGAATTTTGTGTCAGCACATCATAAATAGAACAAGGCATCAGTTTACTGTTGGGGATTTGTCATGTCATATCGCGCTGTGTCGCACCACATCCAGTGTAGACGGCATCACTGATTATAATGGATTATATTGTATTTGTCACATCATGTTTAAAACATGAAAGAGTTGGACAACACAATTTTTAAATGAATTCATTCATGTCAATGAACTCTTTCACCTTGATTCCGAAATACCATACTGTGAAACATTTTTTTTTTTAATTTATGTAATTGTATTTTTTATTTATTTTTAGAGACAAAGATTTTAAAAATTTCTACACTTTCATTAGCTATATAAATTTCAGTTTAACATTTAAGCTAGACAGACAGACAGAGAATTTAATGTTGTTTGAAATCTTTTAAAACTATTTCAATACTACATAGTGTCCATTAATCCTTTATCAGTTATTATATTTGCAAAAAGAAATGAGAAATCAGTATGATGTTGTAATTTCAATCTGATTGTATGCTGAATTTAAGAGCTCAGAAAACACCCCAAACTGTGCTGTTGTTTTGGCGTATTATAAAAACAGATTTGTTTAGTGTGAATTTTATCGTTCACAGAGTTAGTATTCATCAGATGACACAGCGTTGTTCCTCTGGCTTATCTTAGCATCATTAGTCAAATCAGATCCAAATGCAGCTGTCAATAAAAGAGATATTTTTTCATACTAAACACAAGAGATGGACACCAATCTACTTACAAATGCATATAAATCAGGACAAGCGCGACTCAAAGGACCTGGAAATAGGTGCGCTAACTGTTGCTTTGCTACTACTGCACCGCTACAAAACGTGAATATAGATGTGCTATTTAAATATTATGACAGAGTGTAATCATCTTCAAAGTTAAATATTGAAGAGCGGATTAAAGCTGACATTACCTTAATTCCTCAATGTCACTCATAAAGCAAGGACACACTCCATTTGACAGGCCTAGCTTAAAACAAAAACCGCTTTCAAACAGCTTTTCTCAAATTTCAACAGCGACAAACGCTAATGGTTTTCACACCGCCGCAAGGTAGCAATTATTGGATATCACGTCTGCTTCCCAGAAGACTTTGCTTGAAAATCAACAAATATAATCATGCTAGCTGAGATCTAATTCATCTAACAGGTGGACTGAGGAGAGAATAAAGATTTTGCTAACCAAAAACTGCATTATGAAGTTCAACTGACTTGTGAGGGGCAGTTAGATTCATACCCGCTGCATTTAAATGAAAAGTTTAAGAAACAAATTAAGATAAAATCCTTAATTAATGTGTTATTCTCGTTTCTCCTTCGAACCCTAGAGGTTTCCAGCAACAGTCGCTAAGAGCGAGGAATTCTGGCAATGCCCAATACTCCTGGCACAGTTATACGTAACTCATTAATACCACAAACAATATCCTGCCACACAAATGCACGCACACAACCTCCTGTCGTACTGCTGTGGGGCAATTTGGTAATCAGTCCTCGGAGGGTTTACTGCGCGTGGAGACAAAGGAACTCGCTATGCACACACACGTACACAGATATCAGCGTTGAACACACAGAGAGACACGCACACGAGACGAATCAGTTCAAAATAAAACAAAAACACCTGAGTCAACCCATAACCCAGTAAAATCTGTTTTCCTCCACGAGTCCTTAATTATCAGCCAGAGAAAAGGGAGATGGAGGGGGGGACATGAGAGAGAGATAACTGCAAAAATACCCTCCTTCCTCTGGTGAGGCACACCTAACAAACTAAGCTGCTGCGGTTATATTTAGGCGCTTAATAAGACAGCTGGGACTGACTGGATCTCTGGAGCCTATGAGGAGAGCAGAAGCTGGATCTCTGGAGCCTATGAGGAGAGCAGAAGCTCATGTCCGTTGGGCTTCTAGCAAACAGTCTTAAAATGCCCAGTTAATATTTATTTGCATACTTGGCACTAATCGGACAAGCTGCAAATGATAAAGTATGCCTCTCTCACTTGCTCTCTTGCTAATTGTGGCACATTTTCACATCAGTGTCCATTGTTTTTCATTAGAGTCCAGTGCAAACAGCAGATCTGGTTTGTGTTTGTGTGTGTGTGTGTGTATGTGTGTGTGTTTTTCAGACCATTTTAGGGATGGAGAGGAGGGATGATTGGGCTGGAAAGTCCAAGCGGTTGGGGGGGAAGCAAGCGGTGCCCCGGGAAACGGCGTCGGTCCAAAACGAGCTTTACGTTCCTGCCAGCTCGGACTGCAGATCCCCGCATTGTTAGAAAACAGATTTGACTCTCTAGCCGATGGAACAATTTAGCTGCATTTGTTCACTTCTCCTCTCTGCCCTTTTGACTCCGCATGTGATTTTAATTTACAAGAAAGTTTTTCTTTACCTGAGACCATTAAAAAAAAGTTGGCCTTGTGTTTGCAAGCACTAATCTTAGTCAGGTCAGGTCTATTCGTGTACATTTCACGAAGGCAAACTACCTAATGAGATGAAAATGTTATGAATGTTTGCCTGTGCAAAAAAGTTCTGGGGGTTTCTGGATGGTTTGTCAAGGTGGTTGCAGGACCGTTGCTAGGGTGTTTTGGGTGGTTATTTAATGGAACTTAACACGATTATCTTCCCTAATTGTCAAATCTCAAACAATGTTTTTGGCCTCACAAAAAGCTATTATGACCCACGACTGACATAACTTACTTCTCTTCAAAAGTTTGGGATAGGTAAGATTTATGAAATAAGTTTCTTATGCTCACCAAGCTGAATTATTTGATCAAAAATACAGTAAAAATAGTAATATTGTGAAATATTTATTACATTTAAAGAACTCTATTCTCTTGTATCTATTTAAGTTATTTAGTACTCAATGGTAACGCTGATTATTCCAGTTTTCAGTGTCACGTGATCCTCAGAAATCATTCTAATATGCTGATTGGTGCTCAAGAAACATTCTGCATATCATGCTAAAACATTGGTTATATCTTGTGCAAACGTTGATTCTTCTATGGATAAAGTTCAAAACAAGACAGCAGTTAGTTGAAATATATTTCTTATAATTATAAATGCCCTTTAGCGGCACTTTTGATCATTTTAATGTGCCATTGCTGAATAAAATATCAATTTCTTTAAAAAATGAAAAATCTTACTGACTTCAAACTTTTAAAGGGTGGTGCTTTCTGTTTTAAAAACAGTTCATTAATCATTACTCGAACTTTTAAAAATTCCCCTCATTTCATTCATTTGCTTTGGCTCAAACATCCATCTATAAAAAAATAAATAAATAAGGGATATACGGTTGCCATGCAATATTTCCACTTCCAAAAAAAAGCATGACAAAATTGAGCATCACTACTCTGTGATATTCCGGGCCCTACATGCCTCATGTTCCACTTTCAATGTAAATCTATAGATATTTTTCACCTGATTTACCTTCTGCCAGGTGAAAATCGCCAAGCACTCCCCAAAAAAACCTTTGTACCAATGTTGGCAGCCCTGTATTCTCAGGGTGTTCAGATATTCTTACCGCCAAAGACAAAAAGGAAAGATACTGGCCTTGTGCAGCACAGTCATTTTCTCAATGGTTGTGATCAAAGCCTATACATCTGCTGGGTGGTGTATGTGGATGCATTTTCTCTCATACACACACTCTGTAGCTCCTGTCCAGCAGGTCTTTGTGAAGGCAGCTGTAGTGTGAGATACCTGCAGAGTGCTGTAAAATGAATCTCTCGCTGCTGTCACAGGAAGCATCTCCTGTTCGCTTTGCATTCCGCACTGGGCCTCAGCAGAGAGCTCCTCTATTACGGGGTATCTTTGCAGCGGACTTCTTGGGCAAAGAGCACAAGGTTGTTTGGGCAGGTTGTTATTGCTTCTGAGTGGGAAGATTACAAAGATAGACTGCTGCACACTGGCTTGTTGTCTGTCCCTATTGTGCATTTCCCTGGCCTCTTTCAAAGCTACATCCCCATAACACACCAACGCCTACTGCCATTCTCCGAGAGGGAGCCCTATTGATCAGGCAGGCATCTCCCTAATTAAGCTTGAGACCAGAGGAGAGAAAAGCAGGAACAAGGGGGAGGGGACACAAAAAAAAGTAAGAGAGTAAAGAAAAAAGTGGAGGAAGAAAAAAGCTGTATGTGCTGAGACCAGGAACACTTGTTGTTCAGAGAAGAATGGAGGTGTAGAGAGGGGAGAATCATTCTGACAGAGAGAACCGAGAGAGAGAGAGATAGTGTGAAAACAGCAGCCGCTCAGCAAAAACACGACACGCAACATCTAGGGAGCGTTAAAGAGCTGCCGACAAAACCAACAGGAAACCTTACTATTTAATTCCAGTCGTCTTCAGGGTTTTAAATGCTCTTGGGATTCAATTAAGAGTGACAATTATCGTATTCACTGTTTCTCTGCTCCTCTGCCCCCTCCAGCAGACTGTGGTGATCAGGAAAAGAGAGAGACAGAGACAGAGAGAAGGGGAGAACCTTAAGAAAGGGGGGGAAAAAAAGAAAAAAAAAATTTTCCCCTGCGTAATCTTTCTGCTTCTTAGATAAACTGCTCTCGCACTCACCCAAAGGGAAAGAGGCCACTACAGTGCATCCCAAATGACAGTTTCGAATGCAAAAGCAACTGCGCCAGAGAAACAATCGAACCGTTATTAGTTACACCACTATATTAAAGCCAAGTCGAGTCCAAGAAAAACAAGGAAATATCATTCCTCCAGCCCCACAATAACACATAATAATGAGTCTTAGTAAGAAAACAAGGCTGTGAGGCGTAGTATGGCCCATTTAATACTAACTGCTAAAGCCAATAACGATACTTTTCCACTTTTCATACTTCTACATCGAAGAAACTTGAGGGTAGGACCACTTGAGCCAGCAAGCAGCTCCTTAACAACACCCTAGCAGCCAACATCCTGGAAGCAATGAAAATTCCCACCATTTTCACCACGTCTCACATTCTGTATTGTGTTTAATAACGTTCTGTGATGGAAATTACATTTCAAAATTTGACTGGGAGTGAGGCAAACACAAATATTTTGATTACAAGTGATATTTACCTTCATTTTTTGTATCTTCACACTCATATTTTATCCCAGCCTCTTCACTGATACCATTATCTCCTTGGTAAACAAGTGCATTTTGGGTAAATGATGGGCAACAGTATTTTTGGGTAAATAAATAAATAAATAAGATCATATAAAAGATCAAATATTGTGCTTCATGATTATTTCAGTCTTTGTATTACATCATTATCATGTTTTAAAAATTTAAAAATTTATTTTTATTATGGATTTTTATAATTTATGACTGAAAGTCTGACTCTGTCAACACTCTCAGAAAAAAAGGTACACGATGGTACAAATAATGTTCCTGAAAGAACAGTGTTGTACCTTTTCAATAACTGTACCTTTAATGGTACAGTAAAGACCTCTGATGATACTGTTTGGTACCTTTCAAGGTACAACTGAAATGAAGGTACATAAATGTTCTTACAAGTGACAAAATTACTGTTTCATGCATGATTGGTTGCTGTTTTAACTATTAGACATAGCAACAAGACTCTGATTGGTCGAAATCGCTGCAGCCGTTACAGAATTTTCAAACAGAACAGAGAGCGGGAAGCAGACTACTTTTGCCCTTTTATCAACAGGGTAACAATAAATCTATACAAAACAGAAGAAAAAATAAATGATGAAGGCATAATAAAAAGTTTGCGATACAGTTTTAGCCGTCATATAACTAAAAGAAAAATATTTTAATTAAAAAACTGTGATATAACTGCATGAAGAAACACCCAGTTGTGAATATTAGATGTGAACCTTAAGTCTATTCCACACAGCCTCATTTTCATTCACGTCAAATTAAATATGGCTTCCACTATGACAAACGTCCATTGTAAATGCCTCTAAACACACTTTAAATAGCCAATAAAATATACTAAATTTTGTAAAATTATACATAAAGTAGATGGTAAACAAGAGTATGTATTGATAAGTTATAAATATGAGAGAAGCTCATTATATTCTCACTGTCTCAATGGTTTCAAAACATCTCTCACAGAAGCAATATCTAAAACAAGAAAAGATTATGAAATCTGTTTGTTCTCAGCAAGTGCAGAGATTTGGCTTGCTCGGATTGCCTCAGATTGAGTTGTGTACGGTGTGAAAGTCTGGGGTGTGTAGGATAAGACCTGCCAAGCACATTAATGTGAGCATGAGTTTGTATGTGTGTTTGTGTTTCACCCCGAGACACACCAACGCTGCGCTGTCTCTCCTGATCGCTGATTGCTCCTGATGCTAATTTGATGTGCTGCGGCTCATCAAACTACGCTGCCCCACTTTCAACCATCCTGCAATGCTAAACAAACCTAACGCAAGCTTCAAAAAGCAAAAATAAACATCAGAGAGCGGCTTTCTCCCCCAAGCAGGCCTCGCCAGGCACACTGCCACCCCACCCGGGCACATCG
Source organism: Sinocyclocheilus anophthalmus (assembly GCA_018155175.1). Taxonomy (NCBI): domain Eukaryota; kingdom Metazoa; phylum Chordata; class Actinopteri; order Cypriniformes; family Cyprinidae; genus Sinocyclocheilus; species Sinocyclocheilus anophthalmus. Next base: position 537,833 of record JADLZN010001352.1, on the reverse strand, counting down.
CCTGCCTGCCTTCACAGCTACCCGTCTGAAACCAGCCTGAAATCTGCTAATTACTGCTGAGACAGACAGATGAAGAATAAAGTTAGTCGTTACTCACAACAGGAACAATGTCTGGGAAAACCCAGACTTGATAAACAAAAAGTAGATTAAAATGCAACAGATAATTTGCTCAGCGCTGCTGAATTACCACAAGGCTAACTGCTACACTAATGAGGGAAGTATTGCTAACAGCTAGAAGTAAACAAAGAAAAGGCTGTGGAATGAAATGGAATTTGTCTGTTCTGTCTACATGAAGATGCTAAGCTGTTTCGCAAGGCTTTAACAGCAGGAAATGCTCGACAAGTGTTTGACATTTCCTACTGAACAGGATGTTTGTAGCTTTGACATATTGCAGACCTGTCCCATTTTAATAGCAAATAAGCTTTAAACACATCAGGAACCATTATGTGGGAGGGGGATATCATTGTAATGAGCAATGATTGGATATGTTATATATAGATTATAAAAATCATATTATATAGTCCAATATAGTACAGTATAGTACACACCACTAAATACAAGATGAAATGCACAGGCTAGCTGCAGCAAATATGTTATGTTAACTAAAACATTTAAAAAAGCATTCCAGTCATTTAAAATAAAGCTGAAAACAATAATAACTTTAGAGTACTTCTAATAATGAAACTTAGACTTATTAGATGAAAAATGCTGGTTAAACTTTAAAAAAACAATCTTCGAAAAATAGAAATGTGTCTTGGCAGACAGCTGAAATAGGGTGTACGAGGAATTAAAAAAAATACTATTACTAAATACTTCGAAAAATAAATAAAAAAAAAATATTTTAAAAAAAACTAAGTAACAAACGCCACATAACGAAATTACTAAAACTTAGTTTAAATGAAAGCTGAAAATATAAAAATCAATGCAAATGTAAAATATGAAGAAATACATAATAATACACAAATATATGAAAATAATACGTTATATTTATTATTTATGCTTATGCTATACTGCTTCTGATATGTTTATTCATTCTTGTTTTATTACTGACTATTGCAACAAATTACCTCATAGAAGCACAAATACATTGAGTGAGCAAACATTTCGGTGATAACTATAATAATAATAATATGTTTGTTTTTTGTTTTTTACCATGGTAACGACTTTGGTATCAAGTATCGTGTGCTTTTGGTGGTATCAGTACCGACTACTTGATTTTTGGTGTCGTGACATCCCTAGCTTTGAAAAATGTTTCTCAAGCAGTGTTTTTGCTTGATGGTTTCAAACTAAATTAAATTAAATAAACTTCATTATATTTTTTGCTGTTGGGCAACAAGTGAACACAATAAAACCACACTAGCACACAATCTGGCAAGAGTCGCTCTGTAATTACAGTAAGTGAACAGAAAAGTTGAACTGTGTTCTCAGGATGGTGTTTTCCATAAATATCATGTCAGGGCAAAAAAATTTAAATGCCACATGTTAAAATGTATGCAGTTTATTAATTACAATATTTTTTGTCCAAAACAACGACATTGTATCTTTTATAGTTTGCGGTTTCATGAATTATTTTTATAGTTTAAATTGAACTGAAAGGCCTACAAAAGATTCTTTCTGTGACAACTTAACCCATATAGTGTGACAACATGCCCCAATACCAAAAGGTATGTGTGTGCAATGAAATATGTTTTAGTAGTCAATGCTTTATGGAGTAAAACACTTTTTACTCAATTCTTTTACTAGGAGTAAACAACTAGCCCCAATCTACTTGTATAAGAGTGCAATAGCACGACCTCAAGGATAGCAAACTTGGACTGAAATCCACACAAGAACTCTATAAAACGATAAAATCACAACTCAGATTTAATTGAATGCAGTTTTGCACACTGCAGTCAATGGACAGTGTATTCCAGATGAATGTTTACCTTGTAGCAGCGCTGTGTAAACAGAATGAGAACAAACAGCTGATGTACTTCTGAGAGAAAGAGGGGCTCGCGGCTTACATCACTTGCTCGTATGGATTTTGTGTCTTAAATTGCGGGTGACCTTATGATGTCTCCAAATGGCTGGAGTACACAACCAGAGGTAAAATAGAGGAGAAAAGGAGGAGGAGGAGGAGGAGGAGGAGGAGATGCAATTCTGACAGGGGAATATGAGAGAGGGAGATAGAGGGGGAAGGGAGAGAGAAAGACAATGAGAGGAAGAGAAAAATTATGGATGACAGGTTCAACAAATGGAAATAAGTCCGTGAACCTGTGGCTCAGCACTCCAAGAACCCACGAACTACACAAGCACGCATACATGTGGCAACACCCATGAAACATTAATAATCTCTATTGATCACATCTGTCCTTCACAGGGCGAATGTGACACACATGCTCTCGCATACACAAACACTTAGAGACGAGTCCCATCCAAAGCTATCAAGTTAAATAAAGGGAGGAAGTGCCTTCATGTTGATTTCTTCTAAAATATCAGCAGCCTTCATTTTCTTCAATACTGTGTCTTGAAGCCTCAGAACTGAGGTGTCAAAGAGTCACACATTTCATTTATCGCAGGACAAGGGAAAAAACTCTTCAACATCTATACTATCTCCCCATTTCCCACAATAAAATGCAGCACTGGTGACCGCACACGGTCACGGGCATCGAGAGAATTAATATTTCATTCTTTATGGGTCTCATCCTCTCGCCGTTCCTCGGGACAGAATCTATTTCTAGGGAAAGAAGGATAAGAAATTGGAGAGAGTGGCCAGCACGAAATGTGCATGAAGAAAGACCTCTATCACAAACTTATTTGAGATCATAGGAGTATGTGAAAAATTAACTCATGAAAACTTTTGGTTGTGGAAGAACGAACAAAGTTTGTGATCCTTTACTGTTTTGATGTTTAAAAGTTGCATGTCAGTCATTCCTGAACAATGGAATGTAGATGTTCTCTCAGTCAATACAGCTTCCCTTATGTCCTTATGTAAAATAGAATATATATATATAATATATGTACACACTGTATATGATTTTAGTCAAATTTACTATAAATTTTATAAAAAAATAACTAAGTATAATCAAAAGATTTCTATTTTAGATAATTGCTGTTCTTTTTACCTTTTTATTAAAGGGGTGGTTCACTGGGTTTTTTCAAGGCTTGATTGTGTTTATGGGGTGCAGTCTAACAAGTGTTAATGCTTCGTTTTGAAAAAACGCATTCTTTTTCACATAATTTACCTTTATTCCACACCACTCTGTCCCTTCTCTGAGAAACGCGCTGATCATTTCCTTCTTTTATGAAGCCCATCCCTCAGAAATAGGCGATGGGCTATGATTGGTTAGATAGCCCAGTGTGTTGTGATTGGCTAAACAGCCTCTAGTGCGTGTCTAAACATCCCGCCCCTCACTTCAGCGGCATGTGCTCCGGTTGTATTGTAAACAACGGCATCGTTAATATCGCTTATCAGTTTGAGCCCGATTGAGAAGCAGAGGATATTATTGAAGAGCTTATGTTAGCTTTTAATATACGGTTTTATCCTAATTAAAGCTTTAATACAGCACAGCAACTGCACACGCGTCCATGTTTAACGCTTCTCATAGCTATGTGAAAATAAGTGTATAATTGGAACAGTTCATTGTTGGAGCTAGTGAATGAGAGAGCGAGAGACCAGAGAGATGCAGGCGTGTGCAGAGCAGGGGACGGGAGGGAACAGGATTGGAACCGCGGCTTTAGAAATGGATTTGAAACTTGTGAATCATAGAAGTTAGAAGAATCATTTTTAAGGGGTTTATCTGGGTTTGTTAAGTCACGAACCCGGAAGTAACTTGTTGTAGTCCCTACCAGCCGTTTCTGTAGGCACTAAACTGCCAGAATTTTAAAAGACAATATCTCCATTTGCATTGAACTTTCAGCTTCGTAACTTTGCAGATATTGTTTATGCTCAAACAGCAACATTACACACTAACTAACGTTAAAAAGTGAAATCGCAATCAACCACCCATTTAACAAGGCTAAAAGTGACATATTAGGTGCAAAAAAATATTAAACATCCAACAACTGTTTCCAAACATTTTACAAACCCGATTCCAAAAAAGGTGGGACACTGTACAAATTGTGAATAAAAACAGAATGCAATGTGGAAGTTTCAAATTTCAATATTTTATTCAGAATACAACATAGATGACATATCAAAATGTTTAAACTGAGAAAATGTATAATTAAGGGAAAAATAAGTTGATTTTAAATTTCATGGCATCAACACATCTCAAAAAAGTTGGGACAAGCTCATGTTTACCACTGTGTGGCATCCCCTCTTCTTTTTATAAGAGTCTGCAAACGTCTGGGGACTGAGAAGACAAGTTGCTCAAGTTTAGGAATAAGAATATTGTCCCATTCTTGTCTAATACAAGCTTCTAGTCGCTCAACTGTCTTAGGTCTTCTTTGTTGCATCTTCCTCTTTATGATGCGCCAAATGTTTTCTATGGGTGAAAGATCTGGACTGCAGGCTGACCATTTCAGTACCCGGATCCTCCTCCTACGCAGCCATGATGTTGTAATTGATGCAGTACGTGGTCTGGCATTGTCATGTTGGAAAATGCAAGGTCTTCCCTGAGACGACGTCTGGATGGGAGCATATATTGTTCTATAACTTGGATATACCTTTCAACATTGATGGTGCCTTTCCAGATGTGTAAACTGCCCATGCCACACGCACTCATGCAAAACCCATACCATCAGAGATGCAGGCTTCAGAACTGAGCGCTGATAACAACTTGGGTTGTCCTTGCCCTCTTTAGTCCGGATGACATGGCGTCCAGTTTTCCAAAAAGAACTTCAAATTTGATTCGTCTGACCACAGAACAGTTTTACACTTTGCCACAGTCCATTTTAAATGAACCTTGGCCCAGAGAAAAAACCTGCGCTTCTGGATCATGTTTAGAAATCGCTTCTTTTTTTACCTATAGAGTTTTAACCGGCAAGGGCGAATGGCACGGTGGATTGTGTTCAACCGACAATGTTTTCTGGAAGTATTCCCGAGCCCATGTTGTGATTTCCATTACAATAGCATTCCTGTATGTGATGCAGTGCCATCTAAGGGCACGAAGATCACGGGCATCCAGTATGGTTTTACGGCCTTGACCCTTACGCACAGAGATTGTTCAAGATTCTCTGAATCTTTGGGTGATATTATGCACTGTAGATGATGAGAACTTCAAACTCTTTGCAATTTTTCTCTGAGAAATTCCTTTCTGATATTGCTCAACTATTTTTCGCCGCAGCATTGGGGGAAATGGTGATCCTCTGCCCATCTTGACTTCTGAGAGACACTGCCACTCTGAGAGGCTCTTTTATACCCAATCATGTTGCAAATTGACCTAATAAGTTGCAAATTGTTCCTCCAGCTGTTCCTTAAATGTACATTTAACTTTTCCGGCCTCTTATTGCTAACTGTCCCAACTTTTTGGAATGTGTAGCTCTCATGAAATCCAAAATGATTCAATATTTGGCATGACATTTCAAAATTGATATGTTATCTATATTCTATTGTGAATACAATATAAGTTTATGAGATTTGTAAATTATTCCATTCCTTTTTACTCACAATTTGTACAGTGTCCCAACTTTTTTGGAATTGGGTTTGTAAATCAGCATATTAGAATGATTTCTGAAGGATCATGTGACACTGAAGACGGAGTAATGGCTGATGAAAAAAAATTTTTCAAGCCTTGCATCACAGGAATAAATTATATTTTAAAGTATATTAAAATAGAAAACCATTTTTTAATATTGTAATAACATTTTGCAAGATTACTGTATTTTTGATCAAATAAAAGCGTTTGATGAGCATAAGAAATACTTTAAAAAAACATTACAAATCTTACTGATCCCAAAGTTTTGAACGGCTGTGTATATATAAAACAATTTTGAATAAAAACAATCCACACTCAATTATTCTTTATGTATAGCACCAGCCATATATTACAATCACTTCTTGTCTGATCTTTGAAGCAATTTGTGTTAAGATCTTTCCACTATTCACGCCGTTATACACTTGGCTCCCAAATTGAAATATCTTTAGCTGCTGCATATCAATTCAAGCGCCTGGATAAAACTCAGTATCTGCTGGTAGAGTAACATTTGACACACTCGCAAATTATAACCGCACATGAGTAAAATTAACTACCATAAGCGCCCAAGGGAGCAATAAACCCTCTTGACTGCAAACATGCTACAGTTATGTCAAATGCAACCTTTAGGATGACAGCCCACCCAGCAACAACAGTCTGCATTTCCAGACCCAGATGTAACAACTTGATTAGATCGGGTTAATTGGCCTCATCTGCCTAGGATCCATAGACATCTTGTTCCTCTCAAATTGCAGCGCTCCTGTCAAACTAAGCTAAATTCACTCCACGGCGACTGTCATGCATCTCGTTAGTTATCAGGAATTTATCAAGCAATCTCTGAATGTTACCTCATCCTCTAGACAGTCACACACAAAAGTTAGCAGTTTTCAACACCGCACAAGCCAGGAAATACATCTGAAATTTGTTTAGGAGTGCGGACAGGATGTATACAGATGGATGGACTCTGAAATGTAATTTTTGGGCCAAATGCGATGGGTCTAACCCAGCAGGAGATTCAGAGTGGTACCGCAGGCACTGAGAGCTATAACACACAGCATCCAGCTAATGGCCATTACAGCGCTTTCCACTCGGAGAACTCAGCAGGTTATATTTCATCGACATTCTCTTGCTGCATTCCAGATGTTGACAGTCCTATACGCACACAAACATGCCCTGTGTGTCATTACTAAGGTAATGTCTACAAGTGCTGAGTGGACTGAGGCAGTAGGCCACAGCGGGAGTAGTGAACACACACACACACACGCATACACTCTGCTCTATTTGCTGCTGCAAAGAAGACTGGGCAATGAGGAGAAATGTTCAGTCTTTCAACTTGACTGAATTCACCTCTGCATGGCCCGCAAAAGGGGAGGAGAATGAGATGAGGAAAGAAAAGTACAGATAAGAGGGGTCTCACTGCTGGGGAAAGGTTTGAGAGACTCAAGGGCTTCATACCCGGAGAGATCGACTTGTCAGCAGCTCACACACACATACACACACAATACAACATGCCTGTGCCCCTACAGGTACTACTGTAATGGTTTCACCTTACAGTGCTTTCTGTAGACACTGTCGGTTACATCTGCTACAGGGATGGACTTGGCCTCAAAAACAGCCCGGGACTTGCCTGCTATATTATCTATCTCAGAAGCTTTCAAACTAAAGGTTCTAGGGGGAAATATATATTTTTAGGACTATCAAAGTTAACTGTAAAACTTTGTATTTAATGTAAAACAAAAAACACACACACATACAAATACATATGAATTGAACTGAAAATGATTCTCTTTTGATTTATATATATATATATGTAGAAAATGAGATACACAATAAAATATTTTATTGTGTATAAAATATATACATATTTTCAGGATAACATTTTAATAATTTGTATAAAATTACAGTACAGAAATAATAAAACACTCAAAAAAATGCTCATACAGAAATACACGCACTCACAGACCATGAGACCATGAGCACAAAGTTCTGCCGTGCGCTCCTTCAATGCCTAATGGCGGTTCTTAACTGCAACATCTTTCCCCCTGGAGGACCACACTTGTTGGGTGCATTTGCTTGCTTTGTCTGCACTAACCCTTTTACAGTTCCCATTCGGTTTTATGGTGAGACAACAAAGACATGGTGTTCAAGGAGGGAAGATGAGGCTTGGGTGTTCTTTGTATACGTTAAGCAAGCAAGCAATCATTTACATGAACGATTTCAGCTATAATTCAAACTTCAGCACTGGGCTTTTCACCCATACAGTACATCAACAACAACAGATTTGTAAAAGAACACAAGCACTTCTCATATACACACACATATGTGTATGTGTACATATGCATAAACACATTTTTGTTGGTAATTTCATTGATAAAATCAACTCGGTTTTGGTATAATTCTAGCAGGCTCGGACAGGAAATAGCCAGCATAAAGATTTCTCTACTTCTATTATGTAGACAGAATCACACTGTCAATGCAGCACTGTAACTATTTTTTATGGTTCTTTCTTATCTGCAATGGCTTCCAGGAATCAAAAGCACCACACTTACCTTTGCCTAAATCAAGGATGCAGCTCAGGGCTAAGCATGTTGTGCTGCACTGCCAAGGTTGTTGTCTTTTGTCCGCCGCTCCTCGCTAATAATAATATAGCAGCCGCGCAGGAGCGGAGAGGATACATCTTAATTTGTGGATGTTGATTAGCTGTCAACAGAGGAAGGGAGAGAAATGACCGCCCCCTCTGCGCCCCAGAAGCTGCAGGTACAAAGACTTTAACCCTCACACCTCTCCTTCCCACCTCCATCTTTCTCTCTCTCACTCTCTGTTTGTAGCAGTCTCTCAAGGCCTCTGTAATTTATGAGCCCAGCGTGAGGTGCCTGTATGGCTCACCTGTAGGTCAGATTCATTCAGTAGCATGCAGAGAGATAAGCAACAGATGATAAGCATGCAGAGAGGTTTCTCGCACCTTGACCACACAGTTCCCTGCGGTCTTCGCTGCATACAAACACACACACACACACACACACAAACACACACACACACACACACACACACTTACAGTGTCATGCATGTTCTCTCTGGTCCATAGCGGACAGAAATATCTGCATTCAAATTGCTTGGGCAACACTAAGCATAAACCATAGGAGCGTGTGTATATAGATATATTAATAATAATTAGTATAATCCACACACTACATTATATATATATATCTATTATATATATATATAACACTACACTGATCAAAGTTTGGGATTGGTAGATTTCTTATGTGTATGAATGTCTCGTTTTCCAAAGCTGCCTTTATTTATAAAAAAAAAAAACAGTAAAAATTGTGAAATATTATCAAATAAAGGCAGCCTTGCCGTTGAGCAGAAGAGAATTTAAAAAAAAAATCTTTCGACCACAACTTTTGACGTGGAATAAGAATCGTACGATTTTTAAATGCTTTGAAGTCTCTTATGGCCACCAAGGCTGCATTTATTTGATCATATTTCACAATTTTTACAGGTTTTTTTCTGGATTAAATAAATGCAGCTTTGGTGAAAATAAGAGACTTTTTTCAAAAACATAAAAAAAATTACCCCAACCTTTACCACAAATTTATATATACACATTTAGAATAAAATCTTAGAAAGATATTACTTGAAATTATCGACAATATATATCTCTATATATACACACACACACACACACACACACACACACACAAAAACACACACACACACAAACAAACAAGAGAGACATTTTATTCAAATAATATAACTAAATATACAACAAAATAAAGCGTTAAGTAGATACTTTATTATAGTATTTTAAAAATATCTATATCTGTGTATCTATCCTTTGGATAAAAGCGTCTGCAAAATGACAATGTAAATCTAAAAATCTATATCTAATTCTTGATAGATAGATCGATAGATCGATAGATAGATAGATAGACTGAAAAAAAACAGGTGCAGAAACTATTTTCTCTCAGAAATGGCTAGTACACTTCAAAAACATTTACATAGCAAGTAAAGAATTGAATTATATGTGACATTTTGAAGTAGAAAAACTCCAATAATCTTTATTTACAAATTTGAAAAATCTATTTTTTTTACACTGTAGATATAGATAAATACATAGAGGTGGCTAGCCTAGAATAGCCCTGTAAGGGTCCTTCTAAAAGAAAGAGGTGACCTTGCAGTGCCTGGTGACATTCTGCAACTTAATTAATGCAGAAGATCTGAGCTGAGTCAAACAGGCCCGCTGGGTCCCAGCATGAGGGGGAAACAGTGAAAGTGTGTGCAGGAGAGAGAGCAAGAGAGAAAACTGATTGATTTGGTTTAGGAAAGGAAAAGAAAGCTGATTTCACTACGAAAATGAAGTAGTGATGTGGAAATGTCCAGAATCAATCTCTATTATCAACCACTGCTTGAGCAATTAGCCCACATAAAACAAGCTGATGAATCGGTTTGCTCTGCCGTAGAAGAGGAAGGAGTTGGTAATTGAGATGAACCGCTGTTCGGCTTCGCTCATTACACAACCCACAAAGATATTATTCAGCAGTCATTCAAAGAATCAGGACAAAATCAGGCACAAAAATGGCATGAAATAATCTTTTCTCTATGGATTTTAAAAGCAACAGGAATCCAGGAAATTCATTCGGTTCTGGGTTTCACAAATCAAACTTGTAGCAAAATATCTTGTACAAGTTCTAATAATTAAAAAAAAAAATTTATTGTAAAAAATTTAAATGACTTTTCACAGTCTGTACAGCATGAATGCAATCCAGTAATTGGCCTTAACTTGTATTAACTAACAATTAAAAAAACCCAATGCTAACATTTAATTTAACCTATTCCCAGTGGATACACATTCAATATTCCGTTTCAGTCACAAATATGTCACAATATGGACATAAAATGGATTTTGGTCATTCACATTGAGTTTAAATGGTCAGAGGTCAGCATTGGCATATCCCACAGCAATCTGAAACACACTGATCTCCAGAGGAGCTCAAGACGGACTTCTGTGCAGTCCAGGCTCAGAATTGATCCTAGACTGAGGCTACAGCTAGTACTAGAACACACTAAACCAGTGGGAAAAGAAATAGGGAGTCGAAAAGATGCAGAGACCCACAACAGGGGTCCAGAACAAGCCACAGGCATGACTGCAAAGCAATGCATGAAGTTCTAGCAATCAAGAAAGTTGGAGGCCTTCAACTTGCCAGCGGTCTTAGAGCGCTAGAGAGTTTCTTCTTTCTTTTTCACCTCCCCGTCTGTCTCTCTCTCTTGCTTTGTCTGCCGCATCCAAACCACAGTAACATTCCAGAGCAAAGTTCACCCTCAGAGGAGATCGATTTCTACCTGAGGCGTTCGCTGAAAGTGACGTGGATCCGCTTGATATGGATGTCTGCTACACTTTGAAAAACGCAGGATCTCTGGTGGTGTGATGGGACTCTCCCCCTCTCTTGTATTTCATGCTCTTTTCAAACTGCTTGAACAGCAGGTTTCTCTGTTTCTCTCAGACATTCTGCTTCACTAGCACTCTATCTCTCATTTCCAAAGGCTACGATAAACTCGCATTGGAATATGCTATTGAGCGAACGCTGTGAAAAAAAAAATCAATTCGATCTTTTGTTAAACTTAAATTATTTGAAAACTCAAATACCTCTATTATGTTGAGTAAGAGGACAGGTAATTCACAAGCAGCATGGCGTAAATCCTTCTGGCTGTCCTCAGAGACTTAATGTGACTATGAATAGAATTCAATCTGAAGCAAACTGATCCAGGAACACTGTGTGAGTTGGAAATGTATGATGGCCTGAGCTAGGCTCTTGGGAAAAGAGACCCGAGGTTAGCTTCAAGATTAGCATTGCGCTAGCCTCAGGGGCAATTCCCTCATAATGCCTCCGTAAATTAAGGAATTTTGAACACTGCACTTCTCAAACCCACACTTTCGGTGGCAGGAAGGCAATTCTGAGGTGTTCTTCAGGAATTTATGGCACGCGTGGGTGTGAGAAAGGGAGCTAGCAATCATCACCATGCTTATCCCTCAATCTCACACCGTGCTTTTTCCTCCAGCCCTGTTTATGCTTTGCATTCCACATACAGTTCTTGATTAAACCGCTTCTCAATTTCATCATAAATGAGTCCTCAAACCACTTGCTACCCGAATTCAATTTCGTAGACAACTGCGGAGAGTAACCCTAATGGATTATTTTCCAAATAGGGTTCAGCCTGTGTTTTAAAGCGCTTGTTTAATTTTTCAGCGACCCCCATGCTTCTGTTTTCTGTATTGATCTATTTCAGAATTCTCATACACCCCCTTATAGCGGGAGACAATATATTACAGAATTTAATACCTCTCAAGGACCTCATTCCATTTTTGGCCAAGAAACACTTTCATTTCCCCGGACTTGAGGATTGAGGCGCTCCACATGGGAGATTCCGGAGATAGTATCTGAGGAAAGGGAGAGAGAGCAAAGAAAAAAGAACAGAGCGAGAGAAACCTGTAAACAGGATATGATGTCATTTATCTTCTACGCTGCTCACACAAATACAAACAAACTCCTACAGGATGTCACAACTATCTCTTCCTCCTCTGACTTCTCCAGCAGGCCTTTTAAGGTCACGTCGGCCTGTGTTGAGGATAATTATGGAGTTGGCTCAAGCTTCCTGTAGATTTGCGTTAGGCATTAAACGAATGCTCCAGATACTGATCTGAGTCTCCGCAGGTCTCTGCAGGCCAGCAATCACCCAGAACAGGGCTGTCCTTCCTGCTTCCTGCTCGCAGTTCAGTACAACACCTGTCAAACTCATGAAGCCTGAGCGAGAGCCCAGGAAACATCATCGGGTATCTGCTCAGACACAAATCCCCCACACGGATAACAAGCTATGTATCGTATCTTGGTTGTGGAATGTCCACGTCGGTTTGCTAAGGATCGTAATTTTGTAGAATTCTGTCCTATCTTTTCAAACAAAACCCCTGCAGCAAGCATAATTGCTCTGTTCTCGTTGCTGCAAAAGAGTTTTAATCCGTTTGTCCATGTTGGTTATTACACTTCTTAGGAAAAAAACTTGAGAAGCCTGCGAATTGCATTAGCCAGATTCAGTGTGAAATTGCATTAGGGGCTCTTCATTGGCCGGTGAGTGAATACCCGCCACCCGAACGCACACGACGCACATGCATTCATAACATATGCAAACGCTTGCAAATAAATAATGTAATTTCAGCCGTCATTGCAGAGACTCTACCAACAGGGACCTGAAGCTCACTATTCTTTACACTGGTGCTACACTGTAAAGCTGCGAAGCATGCGAAGGAAAGATGGAAACTAACCTAGACCATAAAAGGCGAGACTTCGAGACTGAAACTAGATTTCCTTTGATTACTAACTCCTTTTTCCATGGAACAACATTAGCACAAAAACTGAGATTTATTAAAATGTGAATTGTCTGTATAAATCTACTATTTACATTTGTATTTCTCTATAAGATCCTGAAATATTAATATATCTGTATTTATATATGGGTTTTTGTATAATATATTCTAATACTTATATGTATATATAACATAATGGCTCTTTAATAGCCATGTTCACAAACAAGTTTTTTTATTTTAAATGCATAAATTAAATTCATATTCATAAATGCATGATCATTCACATGCCATAAATTTTATTTCAGCATTGTAGCAACCAGACAATATATAAATACACATACAAAATAATATTAAATTAAAAGTACGGGCCAGCTATGTAATATGGCCAAAAAAAAAACAGCATCAATCTCCCAACTTAAAAATGACCTGATCTACAAAACAAAAAGAAAAAGAAAAAAAATCATTAATTGGCATACGTCCAAGTAAAAATAGTTATTATTCCCTCTTGCTTATAGATGTTCACTGTGCAATATTATTGTCCACATCATAACAGTACTTCAATCTATATCAGTCAGTCACACATACTATATCACTCTCACATGCTCAAGCAAGAACACATACACGTGAGTGGCACTACATACATCAGACTGTATCGGCCAAGCATTGATCGGTCTTGGACGTGCGTGTGATGGCACAGATGCTGAAATGAGCAAGACTGCACAATGAATCTTCTGGGTTGTGCTCAGTGGTGCATTACAGAGGGGAAAAGTCTTTAAGCCTCTACACAACAACTCTCTAGAGCTGTTAAAAGACCATGATCTCTGAGCAGGAAAAACATCAGTTTGGTCAGGGAACGCCAGCCATTCACAGTGTTAAACAAACCTTGCTGAAGTTCAGACTTCTGCAGTTGAGTTAGTTTTATTCTAACTGTAAAAAAAATCTTGAAATATTTTACACATAACAACCATTGGTAGCTATTCAGGGCACTGTCATCATCTCTCGCTGTTTTGCCAAAACACATTTCAGCTTTTTAAATGTGTGTATCACACTGTCATCTCCCCGTGCAGTTCCATTGGGCTGCTAGGCTGGAATAATTTAATACCTTTAGACTGCATGACCACATCTGAGCTACATGGAGAGAGAGAGAGAGAGAGAGAGAGTTTGGTGTGTTTTGTGGGGTGTGTGGCGCCACCGCAATTGTTTGATGCAGCGCTGTTCTGTCCCAGTGCAAGAATTGTGTGCCCTACCCATGACAACATTCTACTGATGAGCTTCAACACCAGGTCTGAGTACTACAAGAAAATCCAGAACATGGTAGACAGAACAGCAGAGTATGCCTGAATGGGTTTGAAATCTCTGTGAAATTGCTAGCAATCATTTCAATTAGGTGTCCAAGTCGCTTTTTTTTGTTCCCTCATTAAAAGTTTTCACATTTTACTTACTTCTGAGAAATAATGTTTAAAATTATGCACACTCACCTGACATGATGAATCCAGTCATATGTGGATTAATAAAAGCTGTTGCTTTTTTATACGGAGCAGGTACCCTCGTGGAGGCAGCCATTTTGAGATCACATGACCAGCCAAATACTATTAATGTATAGACAAAATAATTGTCAACTCTTCAAAAAAAGTATATAAAGGGGACCTATTGTGCAAAATTCACTTTTAACTGGGGTTTGAACACTGATGGTATCCCAAACAACCATCCTATAATGGTAAAAATCCACCCACTACTTTTTTTTTTTTTTATAATCCCCATAAATCAGAAGCAGTGTCTGAAAAATACACTGTTTCAGATTTCCCCCTCCTGTGACGTCACAGTAGGAGTAAGCCATGTCCATGACTGGTGACGATCTGCCCTATTCGCATTGACCCCACCCTGATTGAACTGCACATAGTATATATCATCACTATAGTACCTATTTACATAATGCCTGCACCAGTTTTGTTGTTGGCAGACAATCTGAAGCATGAGTTGTAAAAATTACTAACAAATTTCCTCTTCTGGAAAGGGGGCGGAAGCATCCCCATAGCAAAAATGTATGGCTCAGATGGTTTGCATTTTCCTAAGCTCAGGAGACTTAGGATTAAGATTCCATAGATCTCTCATTTTATATCAACAAAATTTCAGATGTTTCTCAAAAATTCCTTAGGAGAAATGGAAGTAGACACAAATGAGACATGAGAAATATTTGAGAAAAAAAGAGTCAAAACTGAGAATGTGGTGGAAGAAACATATAATATCTCTTTATTGTCTTGCTGCAATCTCTATCAAGACTCCATTATAGGAATATTTTATTGCTCAGTGGTTGCTCTTTCTAACCTCAGGAGACTTAGTTGTGATTATCATGCATTTCTCATTTTAGTCTCAACAGTGTCTCAGATGTCTCTCATAAAAATCCTTAGGAGAAATAAAAGTACAACTGAGACATGAGAAAGTTCTGAAAGAAAGGAATCCAAAATGACAATGAGAGAGAAACGTGTGAGAAACATGGGAGATCTCTTTATTGTCTTGCTGTAATCTCTCGCAAGACTCCATTGTAAAAGTGTTTTACTACTCAGAGGTTGCTTTTTTGATCGCAATGGGGTCTTTCACCTTTAATGGTCAGGACAGTAGGAGTAGAGACAGGAAACAATTGAACAGGTGAGAATTGAACAGGAGCAGGAAAGTACCTTTAGCTGGTATTCGAACCCATGTTGTCTGAGGTGCAGTTGTGTCTTGACGTCGATGTGCTGCCCACAAGGCTATGGCTCTGACAGAGGTTACTCTACGCACAGGATACTAAGGAGTGATTCTCATATACAGTGGGTACGGAAAGTATTCAGACCCCCTTAAATTTTTCACTATTTGTTATATTGCAGCTATTTGCTAAAATAATTTAAGTTAAATTTTTTTCCTCATTAATGTACACACATCACCCCATATTGACAGAAAAACCCAGAATTGTTGACATTTTTTGCAGATTTATTAAAAAGAACAACTGAAATATCACATGGTCCTAAGTAATCAGACCCTTTGCTGTGACACTCATATATATTTAACTCAGCGTGCTGTCCATTATTCTTCTGATCATCCTTGAGATGGTTCTACACCTCATTTGAGTCCAGCTGTGTGTTATACGATTGGACTTGATTAGAAAGCCTACACACTGTCTGTCAAGCAAAGTGATAATTCATGAGGTCACGTATGCCCATGAAGCGCTCAGTAGACGAATTGTGGAAGCCCAGATTGAGGGCCAAGGTTACGAAAAAATTTCTGCTGCACTTAAGGTTACCAAGAGCACAGTGGCCTTCATTTCTTAAATGGAAGACGTTTGGGACGACTAAAACCCTTCCTAGAGCTGGCCGTCCAGCCAAACTGAGCTATTGGGGGAGAAGATCCTTGGTGAGAGAGGTAAAGAAGAACCCAAAGATCACTGTGGCTGAGCTCCAGAGATGCAGTCGGGAGATGGGAGAAAGTTGTAGAAAGTCAACCATCACTGCAGCCCTCCACCAGTCGGGGCTTTATGTCAGAGTGGCCCGACGGAAGCCTCTCCTCAGTGCAAGACACATGCAAGCCCGCATGGAGGTTGCTAAAAACACCTGAAGGACTCCAAGATGGTGAGATAAGATTCTCTGGTCTGATGAGACCAAGATAGAACTTTTTGGCTTTTTGTGTGGAGAAAACCAGGCACTGCTCAATCACCTGTCCAATACAGTCCCAACATTGAAGCATGGTGGTGGCAGCATCATGCTGTGGGGGTGTTTTTTAGCTGCAGGGACAGGACGGCTGGTTGCTATCGAGGGAAAGATGAATGCGGCCAATACAGGGATATCCTGGACGAAAACCTACTCCAGAGTGCTCAGGACCTCAGACTGGGCCGAAGGTTAACCTTCCAGCAAGACAATGACCCTAAGCACACAGCTTAAATGACGAAGGAGTGGCTTCACAACAACTCTGTGACTTTTCTTGAATGGCCCAGCCAGAGCCCTGTTTTAAACCCAATTGAGCATCTCTGGAGATACCTAAAAATGGCTGTCCACCAACGTTTACCATCCAACTGACAGAACTGGAGAGGATCTGCAAGTAGGAATGGCAGAGGATCCCCAAATCCCGGTGTGAAAAACTTGTTGCATCTTTCCCAAAAAGACTCATGGCAGTATTAGATCAAAAGGGTGCTTCTACTAAATACTGAGCAAAGGATCTGAATCTTAGGACCATGTGATATTTCAGTTTTTTTCTTTTTTAATAAATCTGCAAAAATTCAACAATTCTGTGTTTTTCTGTCAAAAATTAGATATATGGGGTGCTGTGTGTACATTACTGAGTAAAAAAAATTAACTTAAATTATTTTAACAAATGGCTGCAATATAACAAAAAATAGTGCGAAAAACATAATTAAGGGAGAGTACTTTGAATACTTTACCGCTACGCCCACTGTCATGTCCTTGGACCTCAGCTTTGGTCATCTAAGATGTCTTCAGTTTTACATTTTAGGAGAAACGTTAAAACTTTTAACGACATATGGTAAATAATAAACTACTCATTTTAATAGCGTTAAACCTTCAGTTTTTACTATTTATCACGTTACTAGTTTAAATGGATTTCAAATTTTCTTCCTGGTCAGCACTGTATACACCAATTTTGTATATTGTAAGAGCAAAACCTTTTTTAACAATGTAACACTTAGTGTCCCAGTGCAATATTGCTTGTTTATATAAATTTGTCGGTACCACGCCAATTTTTGCCTGTATGTACGTAATGTTATCGTTTCCCTCTGGTTAAACTCACTGTGCAATACAAACACTGTCTACATAAACAACTTTCAATATACAATGCTGTATGATCTTGATTAAACTGGATGTCGAATAAATAACATTGAAGCTAAACCATAGCGGACGAACATAAAATACAAAAAGAGACTCTTTACCATTTAAATTTTTTCTCCTAGACAGAAATGAGGTTACTGTGGGATTGAATGGAAACTTTTGCTTGAGTCTTCTGCTTCTCAAACTTGTCTCCTGAGAAAAAAACTCTAACACTGTCACAATGGTATCCTTTAAAGCTTTAGAAGAGATCTCCACAACATCACACACTGTGCTCAGATATTTCTCCTTAGCTATAGACTCTGGATCTCTCACATTTGTCGCCTCTAAATTTCAGAAGTGATCTCAATAATTTACAAAGTGTGCACCAAGTCAAATACCTCAATATGAGCTCAAACATTTCTTCCATATAATATGTATTAATAATCAAATTAGTTAATTAATAATCAAGACTGAGTCATAATCCATTTATGTGCCTTTCAGCAAAGAAAGCTCCATGGTTACAGGCGGTCTATATGCTGCTAGCCAGTCATGTTTTGAATTGAAGGCAGCAACCGGCTACATGTGGCGGTCTGTGGGGTGCGGCGTAACACATTAATGTGCCGAAGTCACATAAACTTGTCCCGATAAAAAGTAGACATTACCTTATTCTGCATAATTCTCTCTCAACAGCCTATAATTCTCTACCTCATACGGCCCCCCCCCCCCCCCCCCCCTTAATTTAGTGCCTTGATGCACACTTTGTAAAGTTGTTGTGATCTCTTCTAAAGCATTACAGGAGACAGATATGAGACCCCTGGATGATTTAGCAAAGAGAAAAATCTAAGCACAATGTGTGATGTTTTTGAGATATCTAATCTAAACTTTTGAGGAGACAAATGAAATGTGAGAGATCCAGAGTCTCTAGCAAAGGAGAAAAATCTGAGCACAGTGTGCGATGCTGTTGAGATCTCTTCTAAAACTTTAAAAGATACAAATGTGAGACCACCAGAGTCTTTATCTAAGGAGAAATATCTGAGCACAGTATGCGATGCTGTTGAGATCTTGTTTGAAACATTAGAGGAGACAAATATGAGACCACCAGAGTCCTTAGCTAAGGAGAAAAATCTGAGCACAGTGTTTGATGTTGTTGAGATCTCGTCGACGCCTTAAAGGCAGACAAATATAGGACCACCAGCAGTCTTGAGACTAAGGAGAAAAATCTGAGCACAGTGTGTGTTGTTGAGATCTCTTCTAAACTTTAGAGGAGACAAATGTGAGAGCTCCTGAGTCTTTAGTTTAGGAGAAAAATCTGAGCACAGTGTGATGTTGTTGAGATTTTTTTAAAGCTTTAAAGGAGACCATTGTGACAGTGTTAAGAGTTTTTGTCTCAGGAGACAAGTTTGAGAAGCAGGGGACTCAAGCAAAAGTTTCCATTCAATCTAAAAGTAACCTAATTTCTGTCTTGGAGAAATATTTGAGATGTTAAAGAGTTCTCACTTTTGATTTTTCTTTCCTATGGATGGTGCGCTCATTTTGCAATTGTAAAGGCACACCCCGAAAAATGGGCGTTTTTTTTGCTCACCCAACCGCATAGATGGTGCAAATTTACATGCTATATACACTATCTGTGGTATTTTGAGCTGAAATGTGCAGAACACATTCCTTTTTTTTTTAAATAATATATTTTATTAAATATTTTAATTTGAAGTTAATTTTTCAGCTGTGAATTCTGACTAAAGTCTTGAAAATTAATTTTCAAATTCGAAGTGTACAGATTATAAAATCGTTTTCCCTTTTTTTCCCTGTCTGATTTCGCAGTTTTCCCCGGGCTTCCATAATGTGTTTCAGACGAATAAGCAATTGGAAATACACTGTTTGTTTACCAACATTCCTCAAAATATCTTCCTTTGAGTTTCGCAGAATAAAGAAAGTCATACCGGGTTTGAATGACATGAGGGTGAGAAAATGGTGACAATTTTTAGGTGGACTGCCCCTTTAAGAATTTAAGTAATTACTTATAGCATCAATAAAACATTAACTATTTGTAATAATAATAGTAAATATTCCTAAATATGTTAACAAATATTAACATAGGTAAAAGCAGAAATGCTAAGATCTATACATCTCACAATCTACAGACCCTTCCCTCTTTCTCCATCTCACACAAACACACACACACACACACACATATAATCAGCTGCATAGGGGAAACCTGATCCCATGATCAATAGTGGTGGGAGAAAAATCAATAAGATCCAATGAGGAAAAAGGAAAAGAAACACCACAATAATGCTGCATTTAGAAAATTGGAAACTCAAATAGAGCTACATTAAAGAAAAATAGTGATAGAAAAAAACCAACAATGAAATGCTAATGAATTCTGTATAAATCTATTCTGCGAAGACTAGAGGAATATAGAAAGATCATCGCATGATTTATGCTCGACACCACCGCTTGCGTCTCCATTATGCAGTACATTTAGCTTCATGAATACGAGGAAGGTCATATATTAATTCATCCCCTGCATATTATTCCCATTTGCCGTATCACGTATGCTATCACTTTTCAGCGTCTAGACTGCTTTTCCTGTGTAAAGTGGCCGAGGTCGGCCTGCGTGTGGACAGCAATGATGGTTTGTATTCCCTCAAGCACCTCTCACATATGCCTCAAATTCACATCTGAGACTCAATCTCCTATTACAGCCCAAGACAGACAGGTCAGCGGTCAAAGATGGGAGGCTTGACATGAGAATAAGTCACAGACATGCATTTACAGACTGTGTGAACACAAAACGACACGAGTTTGTCTCATGCAGAACTCTGCAATCATACGCATGAGCGAACTGCGACAACAAAAACATACATATGCTTAAAACGACACATTTAAATATGCACACACACACCGATCAATCACCGTTTGGCTGCCGTGGTGGCTGTTGACAGAAATAGACAGGGTTGAACATGCATATGGAGCAAGAATGTGTGTTTTTGTGTCTATGTGTGTACTGTGTAAAATAATATTTTTAGAACTTGTAAATAAGATAAAAGGTTAAATAAATAGAAGGTTATTGGAGCACATATTACAAGAAAATACCATTTCAATTTTTCTACTTCAATGCATATGTGAGATTTCTATGAGAAAACTGTTTCAAAGTAAATCCAACACCATATTTCTTTCAGTTTAGGACAGTACACTGAAAAAATGTGTTATAGAAACAATTTTCACTCAGAAATTGTTAGTAAATTTCACAATTATCACTTTTTTTGAAGTAGAAAGAAATAAACCATTTTTTGAAATCCTCTTTTATCAAAGATGTTTTTGTTGGAAACCATATATGGTGGATCTCCAGAAAAGAGGCGGGGCTGTCACTGGGGATCAAGCCAGAACACGCCCTCTCACCTGTCAATCAACACACACATCCACAGATCCGCCTCCTCGGAGGAACAAAACCCCAAAAATCACATCCATCAGAATTTATAATAGCAGAGTGACTGGAATTCTTCTTGGTTCAGTGTGCACCGTCTGTTCCACAGCATTCTTGTTAAAAAATAATAAGTCAATTATTATACAAAATGACATTTGAGACATTCAGGGTCAGCCTGAGACTCTGTATAGAGCTTACATTAGTGGCCATTATAAGAAATTTTACTTCGACAGGTTTTGTGGTAAACCCAAGGACAAAAATCAAACTCAAAGCACCATATTCCTCTTAAAAAGGACTATTCAGTCTCAGTGAAAAGAACCGGAGTTCTTTCAGATATACTGTGCATGGCAAATCTTTAAATGTATTGGTTGCAGTAGGACTTTATTCTGTGGGGTTAAAGAGTTCTGAAGAGAAGAGATCAATAATCCTATAGATTGTTTAAACTGTCCTTTCTGTGCACACAACCCTCTTTATGACTGAGCTTCATGTTGGTTGGAAAACTAAGCCGAGCATCAAAGCCCAAATTGGACCTCTAAAAATAGACTTTGAGTAATCTGGATGAACATGGAAATTATGATTCATCTCAGTTGCAAATCTTTGATGAGTAACTGCCAGAAACATTCTGGTAAATAAAACAATCACTCATAATAAACACAACGACGATCATGACTCAGCCACTTAGTATAGCAAATACAAAGGAAAGGCCTAATCAAATAATGTACGAATTACTATTAATGATACAATTAACACATTATGAATTAATGTATGGATTGGTATGTATTGGCATGTTTAATGCGTGTGTGTTTAAATTACATACATTCATTTCCTTGTAATTGATAGATAAAAAAATTAATCCCTTTCAAGAATCAATATTTATGTTTATAGTATATTGATGAAAGGATAAACCATTTGGAAAGCAGTTCCTAATTATGGCTCATTATTACAAACACAGACAAAGATGTACTGCACTCTACTGGTCAGCTGTATTAAACGCACTTGAGTGATGCCGAAAATAACCTCCTATTCATTACTACAAAATGTTCATACAATTTATAAATTTGGGTGTTTAACATGTATACACATCATATTTAATAGATTTAACTCTACTCTAAATGCAGCCATAAATAATAATCAAACAAAACTAAAATTCATAATGTGTGAATTATATCACTGAAATTAATTCATACATTATTTGATTTGGTATTTCCTTTGTATTTCCTATACTAAGTGGCTAAACTATATATATGTATTCCTATACTAAGTTTTCTGGCAGTTACTCATCAAAGATTAGCAACTCATATTATATATACTCTTCTTATATATACAGTATATACAGTATATATATGTGTGTATGTGTGTATGGTTGTACATACATATATATGTAGTTGTTTTTTTTTTGGTGTTTGGCTTAGTGTTATGTTAGAATCAATATTATACTCATAACTTTTGTTCTTTAATATTTTGAATTGTTTTTAGCTTTATTTTTTTTTTATTTCAATGTTTCACCTGAAATATTTGTTGGTATGCTTTGTCCCGTTTATTTAATTTATTTATTGTTAATGTGTATAAGTATATTATATAAAGATTTTAGCTTTTAGATTTTGGAATCTGTTTTAGTTGTTTTTAATACATGAGGAAACGAGCATCATTGTAGTAAGTCGCTTTGGATAAAGCGTCTGCTAAATGACTAAATATATATAATTATAACTATAACTAATCTTTTGCTTATTTGGTTGCAGCAGATGAAAAAAAAAAGCTGATTCACCGAAATGGATAGTGGGTCTGAATGGGTTAAACTTCCACAAAGAAAAAAAAGAAAATGGAACGAATAAAGAAATTGGCATGACATCCCAGACATGCTGCTAGCTGTGTGAATATGTTGCCATCTGATGGCCATGTGGGCAAATTGCTTTTTTCCCCTCCAATGGTCCTTTGGGGCATTGTGTTGGAAGCAGCCTACATAATGAAGGCTGAATGTGAAATTAATTCATCTCTAGGGAATTCCTCTGAGCATCTGTCTGCATAAAGAGGAATATCTTGTACACAGATATTTTCTATGAGCAGCAATTAAATGAACAGCATTTTGTTTAAGGGCAAAATTTTGTCATTTGTTATTAAACTGGTGTATAAGCCATTTATTTGGTGCATTTTAATAACAATACTTAGAACATTCTATTTCATTGTATTTGTAAATTAACTTTAAATTTAACCATTAAACATTTTAAAGAATGCCTTGTACTGTCCTTTTAAATGCATTATAATGCACACTTTATTGTAACTGTATGTAAAGCACTTGTTTTGCTTAATAATTTCTGGTTTGAGTTGTCGCCCTGCACCCTCATGTGCCCATCTTCAGGTACTACAAGCACTCAACTCTTCACCCAGATATTTTTGCCACTTGGCCACAAGAGGGCGACATCCTCTAAATGGTCAGTTCAACCAACAAATGCTCTATCTCTCTCTCCAACACTAATAAGGTTAAACTCTGGCATTTCTGTATATTGAACAACAAAAATGGCAGAAACAAAAGCCCAGCGTCCCACCTCTGTGCTGTATTTTAATAGCCGCCAAGCCTTCTCATCGACCAGCGCTATCCAGATTCAATCTCCCACTGGGTCGAAGTGCATCAGGCTGTCTGGGTGTTAATACCTGCTCCACTGGCCCTGCTCCGTATGTCTGCCTGCCACAGCGGGACTGGCCAACGAGCTACCCGAAATGTCATGCAGCCACCGGCCACTTTGATGCACGGCTATCTGAGGCAAACTCTGACCCTGACATTTTCTTTCATGTGCAGAGGTGAAGTTTTGGGTCTTTTAAATGCAAAGCGATGGTGTGGTGGGTGACTCTCTGAGAGAGAGAGACGAGTACATCTCTCTATCTCTCCCGTTTCTATGTAATTTGAGTGGTAAATGCTTTAGCACGTAGGGGAGGAGGACCATAGCTAGGAATTCAGAGGCCCCCTTACCTTTTTAAAAAATAACATTCAGAAGTTGCTGTGAGCCCCCTCATGTAATTATAACAGTGAATTTATCGAAGCACCCCTGAGAATCTGTCTCTGCGGTCCACCTGTCTGACACACGGTGGGATATACAGTATCATATTACTGGGAGTCTGTAATGCTGACGCTAAATCATGACTAAATCATATGTTGAATTAAACAGTATCTTAATGTTTAATATTAACTCCTAAACCCCAATGCGCATGGAGAATTGGAGCTTTCACAAAAGCCGTCTCCTCAGATTGCCTCATACTTTATACACAAAAGGAATATGCATGAAACCCACTGCAATCCCTAAATACATTTAAAATGATGAAATGTTAATTGCCCAGTTGACCTTATCCTATAGTGTGCATGTCAGTCTCATACCATCTAGTAAATATTTATATTTAAAAGCGGCAATACTCCACACTGTGCAACTCAACTAAATT
This sequence comes from Sinocyclocheilus anophthalmus, assembly GCA_018155175.1. Taxonomy (NCBI): domain Eukaryota; kingdom Metazoa; phylum Chordata; class Actinopteri; order Cypriniformes; family Cyprinidae; genus Sinocyclocheilus; species Sinocyclocheilus anophthalmus. The sequence goes on along the minus strand of JADLZN010001352.1, from coordinate 513,212 downwards.
TAATTCGCTAAATGCCAGAAACATGGGTGTTACTTTGTTTTAAAAAGTGGAGGGTGCAGTTTGGGAGGGGGTTGTGATGTCACAAAATCATTAAAAAAAAAATTTTAAAAAATTTTTAAAAATCTATTAAAATAACAACAAAAAATTAATTTTAAATAAAATTTTTTTTTATGGCAAAGGCTTTGCTCATGAATATTAATTGGGCTTGTTTGTTTCTTTTCCCTTTCCTTTTCATTTTATGTTATTGTATTTCAATGCAGTGCTGTTTCTTTTTTGGCAAAAAAAAAACAAAATGGCTAATATATATATATATATATATATATTAATTGGGATATGCAAAAATAATTAAAGGGGTCATATGATGCTGCTTAAAAGAACATTGTTTTGTGTATTTGGTGTAATGAATGTGTTCATGCGGTTTAACCCCCCCCCCCCATGTAAAAAAACACATATTTTCCACTTACTGTACATTATTGTTTCTCCTCTAGCCCCGCCTTTCTGAAACGCGTCGATTTGTACAAAGCTCATCAGTCTGAAAAGTGAGGTGTGCTCTGATAGACCAGCCTAGACCAGGGCATTGTGATTGGCCGAATACCTCAAGCATGTGGCAGAAATATTACGCCCCTTACCATACTGTTGATGACGTGTCCCGGCCGGAGAGATAAAACAAAAAACATGAAAACCCATTATAAACTAGGCATGGTTGCAATCCAGTGGGGAACATACTCTTGGATTATAATGACCATATACTTCATTGAATCATCAGTGGCAAATCTTTTAAATCTAAAAAACTTACTTAAAGACTGTGAGTCAGAACAGCCGGCATGGTAGTCTACTCTACCAGGATCAGGAAAAAAGTCCTCCATAAAATGTGCTGCAAACATCTGAATATTTGGGTTAAACTGTTCTGGAACGGTGTTGTAAATACAACTTAACCACTGATTTCTAGTCGTGTCCATTTTTGGAAGGCCAAACAAAGTAGTTTCGCTTTCACAACGAAACACAGCGTCACACACGCGGGCTTGAGTGAGTGGAGGCGGGTGGGCTTGAGAACGGCGCGGCCGGCGGATTCAACGAAGGGTCCGGAGGGCTTGCGGCAACACATGTGACGACCCCGGGCTGGACACGGTGAAAGCCGATCCGGCGATCCACAACGCAAAGCTGATGTATTTCCTCAGTGACCAGCACGGATCCGTCCGGCAGAGCGAAGCAGATATTCATCCTCTTTTGGAAGAGCCAAACAAAGTAGTTTCGCTTTCACACGGAAACACACAGTGACTTAACGGACCTGGAGGCAGAACAATACTAAAGAGAGAATAAAAGTTACGCCTTCTTTCTTTGCGTGAACAGTTGGGCGGTTATGCAAATCTTCCCACATTGTGGCGTGACATGTGGGGGCGGTGTGTTAGAACGAGCCGTTTAAGGTAGGCGTGGTGGACTTTATAACTTTTATAAGAAATTTTTGTTTGTTTTTTTTTTTATTTTTTTTTTTTTTTTTTTTAGATTGAGACTTCAGTCTTTGCAACTTTACAGATATTCTTTATGCACAAAGAGCTTGTAACAATCCAAAGAGAAAGGAAAAATTGAAATCGCATCATGTTTTTTACTGTGTTAATAAATAGTTTGTACTGATATTACTGAAATGTAGACAATAACATTGTAAGGTGAAATGTGTAAAAGAAAATTCAAAAGAGGAATACAATTAAGAGGGACTGATTATGGAAGTCATAAGAGAGACATGAAAAATTTACAGTCACTCTCTAAGCAGTTGTATTATAAACCCAGTTTCAAATTTCAAACGTTAAAAATAAAAATAAATAAATAAATTACTACTACTACTACTAATAATAAAAATAATAATTATTCTTACATTTATGGTGCTAATTCTTCCACATTAGTGATCCATTAGTGATCAACTGTGAACATCATCACTACTGCCCCTTTGTGGTCAAAAGGAAGATGTCGGCAAGGGTGCTTTGAGAAAGAGCAAAAAACAGATCATGTGGATTAAGAGAAATTACCTGTAACATAGGCTCACTGACATCAAATGAGTTTTCTTGAGGTAATTTTGGCCATGTTTTTCCCCAATGAGATCAGATTTATTTCTGCTCCTCAAATACTTTTATTATCAGTAGTGACCACTTAATCAGTTTTCCATTGTGTTACCAAATAGATCATGACAACAACACCTTTATTATAGAGTCGATGAAGAACTCAATATGACATTTACTGAACTGTCATTTGCTGAGGTCATGTGCTGTATGTTTGGTGTGATAAAAGAAATTAGAGACAAAAGTCTTGTGCATCTGTTCCTTGCCCCCACACCGTTTCATCTCGCCATCACGAGTTATTCACTCAAATCAATAGATGCTGACCTTTTATAAAGACAAAGTGTCTCAAAAACCAGCTCCCCACAGCCAGTCTGAATCCAAATGCAACCTGTGCTCAAAAACCGCCTGTCAGGTTGGGCTTAACATTGCAGACGTCCTACTGGGTTGAGTGTCGATGTGTCTTAGATGTAGAAGTCAGAGTTTTATAAGTTTAGTTTGGCACACTGAAGCTAGTCGACTGTAACGGCCACTGTGATCTCACCGCTTCAAAACTGAACAAAGCCTCAAACCCGGTCTCATCATCAAAGAGCAATGCTAGTCCACCTCAGGGCCTGTTCCTGTTACAAATGAAAGGTCCTTTAGTTTAATTTGTCAGGTCGACAAATCTCTTTTATATTGAAGCAATTGTGTTTTAAGTCAATAATAATATACCATTTGGACAAGTGGCTAAAGCTATACAAAGCTACAGAACCCAGTTATACTGTTTATCACGCAACCAAACAGTTTAGCATTTTTCAGAAGTGCTAATGAATAAGCTGTTGTGCTTATTGAAGTCCATTTAATGGGCCAGATTCAGTTATTCAGTATTCAATATTATATTTGCTAGTTATGCTAAATACCTACCTACACACTATCCATCAATGTCTGAAAATCTCATTTTGCACCTCACTGAATCACTTTAGATTCAATCTGTGAATCTAAATATCTCACAAAACATGATATGATAGATGATATACTGTAGAAAGCATGACCTTTCTTCTCAAATGTATTCAGGAGCTATGATGCGGTCACATCGGCGAAATTTCGGCAACATTTTGAGGGTTAAAAAAAAGGTTCATTGTGAAAAGTGTAGTGATGCATGAAGCATTGCTCACAGAAGTGACTTTCAAACCAAGTGAAATCTGCATGGGAAGCGAAACTCCCAGCCAAATTTCGCCAAGCAACTATAAACGTGACCGCACCTTTAGCATTTCAATTGCAAAGCCACATATTTTTGTACACTAGAACTTTCTGGATCGTTTGTAAACTACCTGAAAGTGAAAAAGTAGTGCTTTAAACAGCAAAAATTACATTGTATTAAATTCCGCTGATAGTTTCTTGACTTATTTCATTATACACATTTGAGATTGTGCTGAGTTGCACTGGAGGATAATTGCATTAAATTAAGTGTGACTAAAAATGACCTGAAAAAAGCGAGTGGGACAAAGAGGGAGGAAGAGCGAGAGAGAATGAGTTCACCTAATACACTTTAAGAGTGGAATAATGATGAGCTTTTAGCTGTTGAATCTCATTACAGATGTGTGAGGGAATCAGACCAGAGAGGAGAGGAGAGGAGAGGAGAGGAGAGGAGAGGAGAGGAGAGGAGAGGAGAGAATCACTTTGGTTCAGAGTCATCAGTGGTGACATACTCCTCTCGGCAATCACACACACACACACACACACACCTGAAAACCGTCTTCCATTCAATGGACTGCTGGGGTTGAAACATTCAGGTCCAGTATTAGCACAGTAATTGGCCGCAGCAGGAGGCTAATGCGGACTCTCAGAGGTGCAGGACAATGAAACGGTGAAAGAGAATGAGAGATTAGTCACCTGAAACCCAGAACCATAGAAACCCACAACACTTGTGCTCCATGTACGAGCATGAACAAATAAGCACAGTCTTAGAAATAAATGTTCTTTGATACATCTTTACAGAACAGTGCTAACAACTTTTTAATGCTCATTTAATGCTCATTTTCCTAACATTCCTATTTAAAAGTTAAATACAGTGAAAATATTTCTGAAAGTTCTGGGAAACGTCTAGTTGTAAAATGTTTTCAGAATATTTTTCAATGGTCATACATACATTATACGAACATTTATAAGAACGTTTTCCTCATTATACAAACGTCCTGCTAATGCTCTCCTTGGAAGATTCAATAAATGAGCTATAGTGTTGTCTTCTACAATCAGTGAGTGAGCGCCACCAACGAAGTACAAGTGTTTTTTTGTTCCTTTGTTGTGGAACAAGCTTCTGACCTCTACCCGACCTGTTGAAACCATTGCAACCTCCAAGAAACAGCTGAAGGTAAAGAATCATGGAACAACAACCATAATCTATGTATCAATTCTGTCATCTTTATTTTATTTTATTTTTATTTTATTTTTTTAAGCTTGACAGGTCCACTAACCATTTACTTTCAATTTATGGAAAAGAGTGACATGAGGGTGAGTACATTTAAGAGAGGTAAAGTGAAGCGGACACATACTGTAGATGGTTTTCCAAAGATTAAAAAGGTTTGACTACGGCATCAAACCTTCTTGAATCTTTTTAAGAGTGATAACTAAATGCGTATGCTGTACGCGTCTCAAAACCGCTCTAGAACACAATATCCCAGGCCTTTGCAGGTGAGCTATTGAATGGCATCATCCCCTGAAGCTCTCCCAGAGGTGATACAGCTGGACTAAGTTGGATCCGACCTTTTCCCTGAATATAACGTTAATTTAATCCTCCCTGCCTTCTCGTTTCAATCCCTTCCACCCCACTTTCGGCGTCCTCTGGCAAAATTACTAATCGAGATTCTCTCACACATTCCTCTCCAAACACTTGGCCACTCTGCTCTGCCGCTGCTATGGCAACGCCGGGTCGCTCTCAGCCAGGGAAATCAGACTAATAAATAGCTTTATGCTAATGTCCAGGGCAGCCAGAGAGTGTAGCTGCCAATCCTAATACACTTATTAAATTTCGATCAGATGCTGGGACACAGAGGGCACCTCTGCCGGCCTCTGCCCATTCTGACGCCATCACGCCCTCTTCCTCACCCACTCAAAGACTTTTTACTCTTTGCTCTTCTCTCTTGAATTGTTGGTTGTGGATCTGGCCGCTTTGAGCTGAATAGATTCTGTTCTGAATCAGGTACTCAAGCTCCCTCTGCCCTGTACCTGATTTGCACTCCAGTAGCGTCTGGACCACTCAAACACACAATATATATTTTGTTAGCTAGATTTAACAAATACTCTGTAACACCCCAGGAAGCCGAACAGGCCCCTGGTTCCATAGCAACGCTGACACCAGATACATTTACGATCTAAAAGAATGTGAGCAGAGACTCTCACTGCATTTTCCAGAAGCAAGAGGCACAACAGCCGCAGTAGAAATGGACTGTGTTCTAATTAATTCATAGGAAAAACTTTATTTGAATGAACACGCATATCCTTCAGGTCATGGTGTATGTTGTCTTTGATAATTTTAGACTATTTTAGGCATGCTTATGAGGGAACCCATTCCTGTCATCCTTTCACTATATGTAATCCTACCTTGTTTAGTATCTATGAATTCGCCTTCTTATGATCGAAACAAGCGTGTATATTATATGTTGGTACATAGGCAATATATATTAGGGTCCTGAGAATCTTTAGTAATTTAGATTCAAGTCCATTTGCAAATTACCATGCTTAGAGACAAAGGGTCATAAAAACCCTCCAGCAATTGCCACCTCCTGCTTGGAATTTCCATCTTTCTCATTGGACAAGCCCATCTTGAGAGGCGGGGATCTTCTCCGACCTTAAAGGCCCCGCTCCAGGGACCCACCCAGTCGGTGGTTCTGTTAGGTTTCGATAAGACGCTCCAATGCTCCAGAACATCCTAAGTTACGTGCCAGGCTTCGGCCTCGACCTTTCCATTAATCAAGATTCTCTGACTCAAAACTGGTTCTTTTCATCGACCCAAATTCAGCAAAGATCAACTGGAAACCTTAAAATTGCATCAGGAATCTCTTTCAGACAAACGAGACTCGCAAGTATCAAACTTAGACTTATTAATTAATACATTAAGTATCAATTACACCTTTTTACAAAGGTGTGTTTAAACTAAGAATCTGACGTTTCCCTCAGGTGTAGATCTGCTGAATATGCAAATGGTTCCATAAATTTCATTCCTTATGTCTCTTCTCTGTACTGAGTTAAGCTTTAACCCTTTCCTATACCAACTGTATGCGTGTGTGTGTGTGTGTGTATGTGTATGTTAGACCAGTTTATGTGTTTATGTAGGATGTTAGACCAGTGTATGTGTATGTAGTATGTTAGACTAGTTTAAGTGTTTATGTGGTTAATAAAACCTTACTTGTATCACACTTGACGTTGTTCATGGTTTTCTCATAACTGGAGTCACTTTATCATGCAGATTTATGCTATAAGCTTTTGTAGAATTGTACAGTAAGAAAGTTATTTCCCTTAACCAGGAAATTAACGTTCTTAGAATTGACAAGACAGTTGACCCTGAGAGGTCAGCTAAATATCTACAGCGGATCTAAATATTCATAATTAATTATAACTAGTTATGATTAATTAATATTTCCCCTTTGAGCTGAAGAGTTACACCAGCATGTCTGGGGTAATGTGTGCTAGTGTCTCTATCTCTCTCTCTCTCTCTTTCTCTCCAGCCCTGTCAAATGGTTCCATAAATTTCACTGTGAGGACGCTGCAAAGCTAAAGGTTTTCCCACAATCCTCCACGCTGAGGATCTTACAGGTTCTCTGCAGTATAACAGAGACTGAATACTAATCAAGCGTTCTGCCAACACTATTATCTTCCTCAGGTGAACACACTCTTTCTTTAAAGGGGTCATATGATGCAATTAAAAAAATTTTCCTTTCTCTTTGGAGAGTCACAAGCTCTTGGTGCATAAAGAAAATATGTAAAGTCTCAAATCCAAAGAGATATTATTCTTTATAAAAGTTAAGAGTCAAACACACCTACCTAAAACGGCTCGTTCTAACAAGCCCCAACATACCTACGTTGCTCTGTGGGAAGATTTGCATAACGCCGCCCAAATGTTCACGCAAAGAAAGAAGGCGTAACTTTTATTCTCACTGTAGTTTTGTTGTTTCCGCTGCCATGTCGTAAAGATGCTGTGTGCTGCGTTGTGTGAAAGCGAAACTACTTTGTTTGGTCTTCCAAAAGAGGACGGTATCGCTTTGTCATGACTCGAGCTGATCCGTGCTGGTTGCGGAGGAAATACTACAACTTTGCGCTGTCGATCGCCGGATAGGCTTTAACCGTGGACGAAGCGGAGTCCAGCCCGGAGCCGTCACATGTCCTTCCGGATGCTCCTTCGTCGAATCCGCCAGTCGCGCCGTTTTCAAGCCGGCCTCCGCTCACTCTAGCCCCTGGTCTCCGCTCACTCTAGCCGCCGGTCTCTGCTCACTGTAGGCCACCGCCGCTCACTCTAACCCTCCGGCCGTTCCTCACTCTAGCCACCAACCTCTACTCGCTGTAGGCCGCCGTGTGTGACGCTGTATTTCGTTGTGAAAGCGAAACTACTTTGTTTGGCCTTCCAAAAGAGGACACGACTAGAAATCAGTGGTTAAGTTGTATTTACACACTGTTCCAGAACACTTCAAACCCAAATATTCAGATGTGTTCAGCAAATTTTATGGAGGACATTTCCTGATCCTGGTAGAGTAAACTACAATACCGGCTGTTCTGACTCAAACACTGTAAGTACGTTTTTTATATTTAAAAAGTTTTTATATTTTATATATTTAAAGCGAGTTTTGGGCAGTGTAGAGTAGTGCTTGTTTGTAATTTCTCCGATCACAAAAACGCAGACATGGTTTTATGTTTACGCAGCACGATGCAACGCAATGCGTAAAAATACAGTATAAGTCATTATAATCCATAATTATGTCCCCACTGGATGCAACAAATGCCTCGTTTATAATGGGTTTTCATGTTTTTGTCTCATCGATCCGGGCCACAGCATCACAGTATGGTAGGGGCGTAACATTTCCGTCACACACTTGAGGTATTCGTCCAATCACAACGCACTGGATAGATGGCCAATCACAGCACACAGCTTTTTCAGACCGATGAGCTTGGTAAAAATCGACGAGTTTCAAAAAGGCGGGGCATAGAGGAGAAAAATAATGTACAGTAGTGTCAAGAGATTTTGGTTGTGTGTTGTGTTGTCCACTCTCCTTAAATGCAATAAAACATTTCATTACACCAAATACACAAACTACTGTTCTTTTAGCAACATCATAAGACCCCTTTAAACAATCAAATAAGTCATATTATAGTGAGAACTGTATAAAGGTAATTACAGATTAAATAGTAAGCATGATTTTGCCACTGATAAAAAAATAAAATGTAATTGGCCTGTAGAATAGCACCCCAATTTCCACCGGATTTTCTTTACATCTCTCTGATTTTATTCCTCATGTAGTGGGATGGACAGTGGGTGCATTGGTTCTTTAAATATGCCACGAATGCATGAGTTGTCCAATCATATACTTTCACGGGTATATAAAAGGGGACTTTTAAGGCACCGTTGTATGTTGGAGCACCGATTGTGCGTCACTGCCCGAGGCCCGCCCATTCCAGTTTTGGCTCTCACCTTCTCACAGGTATGTGTCTGCTAACTAGTGAGCATCAAGAGGTGTGCTTGAAGTAACTAGTTTTATTCGGATTGAAGTTTTCCGACGGTCAAACGTCATAGTGGTTAGTTGGCGGCTGCCTTTCTCATCCAACATGCTCCGGCTGTAATCCCGTGCCTTTTTCGCCGTGTTGATGTCCGTTTGCGTGTGCGACCGGACTCGTGACTATAGCGACAACATGGAGGAATAGTTCGATTAGGATCCATTGCATTCAGAGCAGCTTGCGGGGCAACATTCTTTGATGCTGCTGCTTTGTTGACTTTAGTCCCTGTGACTTGAAACTGCTCTTTGGCATGTGTTTGCGCTGTGTATCGGCCTCCTCTGTTAGACCAGTTTTCTATGTAATTTTGTTTACTTTATTTGTATGTTTATATGAAATTGTAATGAACATCTACCTCGATTTGATGAGACATTTAACCTCATAGCAGGTGTTTTGATTTTCTTTTGGATTTTGTATTTAAGTGTAGTTGTGTAATTGTTAGCATTATTTCTTTTGTTTTGAGATTATTTGGTCTTCTATTGCAGGAACCGAGGCCTCCAGGCAGGCCCTCGTGTGCGGTGGTGGGACTCTGTCACGGAGTGCAGTGTGTTTTACTCTTAATCATATAGTGTGTGTGTGTGTGTGTGAGACTCTGTCTGTGTGTGTGTGTGTGAGAATATGACCGGGTGGAGCCTTACGCTCAGTAAATTAGCTTACCTGCCATAGGTAAGCCTCGGTTTTTGTTAGTTACGTGTGTATTCTATGTTTGTAAATTTAATCCGGTCTACAGTTTAATGATTTTTAAGGTTAGTATTTTATTGTTGTTGAAATAAAGCTTTTTGTACTTTGGTATCCACGTCTCAGGCCTCTGTCTTTGAAACCACATTCCTGTGTGTCCTTTATAGGTGACCAATTCATAATTTATTTTCCCTGTTGGACAGGGTGGCGTAGTCAGCTGAATTTAGAGTTCTCTTTCCGATTTTTACTCCCGCTACACTCAGAATAGTGAGTTTATATCTCACTTTTCTGAGAAAAAAAATCAGAATTGGGAGATGTAAACTTGCAATTGCGAGAAAAAAGTAGTTTTGTTACATAAAGTCGCAATTCACTTTTTTTTTTTTTTTTTAATTCAGTGGCAGAAACAAGCTTCCATATTTCATAACCTAAAGATAATTGTTCTCTTTAATGTTTACATTTTCTAAAAAACTAAATCAATAAAAAACACATAGGGATGTGCCTGAATAGTGATTCTGAATTCGGAAAGACAGAAAACGAATAACGTGTTCTACGGAGCCACTAAAGGGACATGGTTAGCCGGTTGCTAGCGGTAGCCTGTTACATTACAGTACATACAATTTAAATTACCACATAAACAGAGTAAGGAGAGATGACTGATATAGGACAATGGCAAATGATTTGCAGATCCTGAGCACCACTGACAAAAATCGAATCTAAAATATGTGGCAAGTACTGGCGCTCCATAGTATACACAGAGTACGTGTGATCGTGAGTCTCGAAAGTGAAAGTAATTCAAAAGCGATTTCAATGCCCTGCATATTAATAGTGGCTTCCTGATGACCGCAGTTTATATACAGTATAATTACCCAGCGACATACTTGCGAGAGAAAGCATTGATTTACTCCCTTTAGGGCTTCCGTAGAACACGTTATTCATTTTCTGTGCCTTTCCAAATTTGGATTCACTATTCGGGCACATTCCTAAAACCACACTTCTACAATGCTAGGTAGTCTTTAGTGGTAGTTAGGACATTGCTAGGTGGTTACTAGGATGTTGTTAGGGCTTTCTATGTGGTAACTAGGGCATTGGCTAGATGGTTCTGGATGGTTGATTGATAGGCTGTTGCAACAGTGTTCTATGTGGTTACTAAGGCAATGCAAGAATTTTTATGGTGTTCCACATAGTTACTAGGGCATTGCTAGATGGTTGCTAGGGTGTTCTGGGTGGATGCTAGGATGTTGCTAAGGTGTTTTATATGGCAACTACAGCGTTGCTAGGGTGTTCTGAGTGGTTATTCAGGCTAGATTGTTCCTAGGGAGTTCTGGGTGGTGGCAAGCACTTAGGTGGTTGCTACAGTGATCTGGGTGGTTGCTAGGGCATAGCTAGTAGGTCGCTAGGGTGTTTCTAGGTGTTTCCTAAGATGCTTTGGGTGGTTGCTGGGGAGTTCTAACTGATTGCTAGGATGTTATAGGTGGTTACTAGGATATTGCTAGTTAGCTGAGGATGTTCATATAGCACAAACAGTGCAAGTCAGAGCAAAAGTGTAATACTTAGGGTTAAAGGTCAAGGTTAAGTATGAGCAATAGTAATGGCAAGACTTCCCGTAGCAAACACTACTAAAAATCCACTGAAACAGTACGAAAAAGAAGTGTGAACCACAGTCAAATAGATTATGTTAACTTGTCACTAGTCTTTTGAGACTACCTGCAAATTTTCTACTTTGAAAATTAATTTGTCACACAGCAGGACTATTTAAGAGCAACTGCAAAAACCTAAACTGTGACTAAAAATGGTGAAAATCTTTAAAGAAATGGTCACACCAACAAAAAATGTCCACCTTCTTTTACACACATTTTAACCTAACAAACCTAAAAAAAAAAAAAGACTTGTTATTTTTCAATACACATTTCTGCCATTATAAATGAAAACCTGTGTATTATATTTAATGATGTTGCAGATACACAAGCAGACATGTGTAACAATATTTCATCATGCGCTATGATTTATGGCTGAGGATTTAAAAAATGTAATTATGTGTCACCATAAATGTACTATTGCAACAGCATCCTCTAAATTTAATTTCTCAACCATGGACTCTAATTTGTAGCTCTGTGACACAGCTCAATGTGTAATTATTCAGCAGCACAGCATGTGAAAATTAGTTTACTGTTGTTGTGTACGCTTGCTGTTTACTCAGATCTGCAGTAGTCCTTAGAGTGATTATGAGTCAGATTATTAGAGACGCATCACGCATATGTTACAATGTATGGCATAGCACAGCCTTACACACATTATTAACAACACAGTGTGTGTGAGATTGTGTGTGTGTGCATATTTTATAACAGAGGGTTTCTTGCTGGTACATCACCTTACTGCCCCCCTCCCCATACACATTTCCATAAGGAGGACATTATATATGTGTATGTGGTGTGTGCAAGCACCCAAGCAGGACTGACACGGCTGCCCTCTAACGACTTAATTAGTGTTTAAGTGTGAAATACACATTGATTGGCTTGGAAGAGGTTCACTGCAGGTCTCGGCTCTCAATAGACTGAGAAAAAGATTCATCCATCCTGTCCGCTCTCTCTAATCAGTGGGCTCTTAGCGATACAAGTTAATCAATCAATATCCACTGCAATCACATCCTGACAAAGACTAAAATAACACATGTCTGCTTATACAACATTACAACCAATATTACAGGGACTTATGGTTGAAAAATAATGTCCATGATTTTTTTCTCAATGTATTTAGGCTAAAATGAATATAGATGTATGAGAAAGTACATAGTTTCATACTACATAATTTCTATGAAAGTCTTTACCATTTTTAATCACAATTGCTAAACTTACACATATACATACAGTATATGCATATTATATACACACACACACACAAAATAACATATACTGTAAAATATATTTAATGTTTAACATTTTTTAAAATCCATGTATTTTGTGTATATTCACGTTTTATTTAAAATGGGGGAAAATCTCATTATGAAATAAATGTTTTTCTTCAATGCATGTTGGCCAGAATTATTGGCACCCCTAGAAATTATTATTAGTAAAATATCTCTGAAGTATATTCCCATTCATATTCACAATTTTGAGCACTCCAGGGTGATTATGAACATGAAATTATCCAGCCATGGCTTCCTGTTTCACAGAAATATAAATAGGAGGGAAAACAAAGGCCAAATTCCCTTAATCATCCATCACAATGAGAAAAACCAAAGAATATATTTCTGATGTGCAGCAAAAGATAATTGAGCTTCACAAATTAATGAAGTGGCTTTAAGAAAAGAGCTAGAACAGTGAAAATTCCCATTTCCACCATCAAGGCAATAATTAAGAATTTCCAATCAAAAGAAAATATTACGAAACTGCCTGGAAGAGGACGTGTGTCTATATCGTCCTAATGCACGGTGAGAAGGAGAGTTTGAGTGGCTAAAGACTCTCCAAGGACCACAGCTGGAGAATTGCAGAAAATAGTTGAGTCTCAGGGTCAGAAAACCTTAAAAAATAAAAATCAAACAGCACCTACACCACATGTTGTTTGGGAGGGTTTCAAGAAAAATGATCCTAGCTCATCCAAAAACAAACTCCAGCATATTCAGTTATCAGACACGACTGGAACTTCAAATGGCACTGGCTTCTATGGTCAGATTAAACTAAAACAATGAGCTTTTTAGCAGCAAACACTCAAAATGGGTTTGGTGCACACAGGGATAAAAAGTACACCATGTGTACAATGAAATATACTGCTGTATTTTTAATGTTGTGGGCCTATATTTCTGCTGGAGGTCCTGGACATCTTGTTTAGACACATGGCATCACTGATTCTATCAAATACCAACAACAGATAAAAAAAATCAAAAAGTGACTGACTCTGTTAGAAATCTTATAATAGGCCATGTTTGGATCTTCCAACCAGACAATAATCCAAACACAAACCTCAAAAACAACACAAAAATGGGTCACTGAGCACAAAACCAAGCTTATGCTATGGCCATTCCAGTTCCCTGACCTGAACCCTATAGAAAATGAGTGTGGTAAACCGAAGAGGAGAAGCACCATCATGGAGCAGGGAATCTGAAGGGTCTGGAGAGATTATGTATGAAGGAATGGTCTCTGATCTCATGTCAGGTGTTCTCTAACCTCATCAGGCATTATAGGAGAACATTTAGAGCTGTTAAACTGCCAAATGGAGATTTCAAGAAGTATTGAATAAAAGGGTGCCGTTAATTGTGGCCAATGTGTATTAGAGAAATATATTTATTTCATAATGATATTTTCCCTCGTTTTCAATTGTTTTATTTCAATGAAAGGTTAGATTTTTGTGAATTTTTTAAATAAAAGATCAAAAAGATTAACAATGCAATTTATTTTCACAGCCTTCTTTGATCATATTTAACAAGGGTGCCGATATTTTTGTTCAGTGTATATATATATATATATAAATTCATGTTCATTATTATGAATTAGAAAAGTGATTCTATGCTTAAACACAATCACTTTCTGCATATTGACTGTCTATGTTTTCAAAACAGTTATGCAAACATGCTAGAATCTATCAAAAAACTTAAGACAAGTTATAAGATAAACATTCAATGCTTTCATTTAATCTTGCAAGCCATTTACTCATTTACTTTATTTCTACTAATCTTCCAAAAAGAACATCTAATTTGTTAAACCGCTTGTGCAAATCAGAGTGCCTGCATGAATATTCATGATGGTTCTTGTCCGTACGGTCTGCAGTAGCGCAGACAATGCAAAAAGAAGTTTGCTTTTTACAAACTACCCCATTGGTAATGTGCATACAAATGGATGCCATTCTATACATCCACCCATTTAGCTCTGTAAACAATAGTTTTATTATGCATAAATGCATGTGATTTTAATCTGCATAAATGTATGCAAATGTAAGTGTGTGCGTGCATGAGTGAACTTATGCACATCTGTGTGTATGCACACGAAGCTCTCCATTATGGCTAGAGGAATCACCCTCATTTGCATAAGAAAGCAGAGGGGCAGATGTGTAGGGTTACGGACTGGACCGCTCGGCTGCAGGCAGCATAGACTTCTGTCATTGACTTGTGTCAGACAGAGAGAAATAAATGAACTCAGTTCTATGTAACGATGAGAAGGAGGGTTTGGGGTCCCGACCCCTCTCCCTGACCCCTCTGTCATTGACACAGTGAACCCCACACTTTCATTGACTTCACGCCTACTTGAGTTTTCCCCAAAGGAATGACACAGTGTTCATTTCGGCTCACAGCTGAATTACTCTGCCACAAATAAATTGATTCAATATACAGTGCTGTAATCGAAATATCTTATACATTTTGAGAGATTTTCATTCAAGGCGATGTAATGGTATCAGCATACAGTGTGTAATATAGTCAAAGAAAGACATAAATATTTATTTGCTATACTGCTAGGTTGATTGACAGGCTAATATTTAAAAAACAGGACAGGATCGTTGTCATCAATCATGCCTGAGCTGCATAATTTTGCACTTATACACATAAACAAGCACACAAACACACATGCTAAGTATCAATTAAATTAAATCTGATTCTATTACTTTTAGTCATTAGTAATGGAGTGCATTAATTGAATTTAAATCATATTTAACCTATGGCACGTCCATTAAACATGGGGGTGCTTAATTACTGTGGTTATCTACATCTATTTCCTTCTTCAAGCACATGTCTGCAGTACCCTTCTTATAATCATACTGCTGAAGAAGTTGAGTAGGGTCATT
Organism: Sinocyclocheilus anophthalmus; assembly: GCA_018155175.1. Classification (NCBI taxonomy): domain Eukaryota; kingdom Metazoa; phylum Chordata; class Actinopteri; order Cypriniformes; family Cyprinidae; genus Sinocyclocheilus; species Sinocyclocheilus anophthalmus. The sequence continues at coordinate 497,976 of JADLZN010001352.1, read as the reverse complement.
TTGAAGTCATTTACATATGCATGTGAACACCACTGGGTTGCCAGGTCTTTGGAGAACCCGCCTTTCCTGCGCTAGTCACCTTCACACATGCAGATGGAGTCGGTAACTGATTTCCATGCACGTTTTGATATGTACATAACTCTGCATATCATCCGGAGCCACGGGGGCTATTAAAACCCTGGATTAGCTTGTCAGCGACAGGGAGGAGTTGCGGAGGGTATAAAGTGAATAAGTTTGTGTCTGATTAAGCTTGAGGGAGCTCATCTGTCCGCCCAGGAGCAGAAATGACAGTCATTTGCTGCTACATGACACATCGCTCCTCACAGTGTTATTCATAGCCTGACGTTCTGAAGGACTGATGCAGGGGAAAGAAATCTCTTGAAATAATGTGAGAGGGAGAGACGGATAGATTAGGTGGAAGGAGAGAAGAAGTGGTGTGTGAGATAGATAGATAGATAGATAGATAGATAGATAGATAGATAGATAGATAGATAGAACCATATGTTGCTGTCGATGGATACACATTCTGGCTTCCCAATAGATTACAACAACAGCGATGAAAAAATAAAGTGGACAAACCAGTCACTCTTTGTAAACTTTGTTCAATGTGAATGCCGTACACTGTAAAAGAAATTCCATAAAATTTACGGTAAAAAAACGGCAGATGTGGTTGCCGGAATTTTACTGTAAAAAAATACGGTAGCAACGTTTTAGGTTTTACGGTTTTAACTTAAATTTACAGTTAAATAACGTAATTTCATAAACTGATATAATGTTAATATACCAAACTAATGAAGTACTGAACTCTGTTTTGTACCTTTGTAATACACTAATAACCACCAAAAACAAATGGTGATTAGAAAGTCACATGATGAACCAAATCCCATCACAAGCAGCTTTTAAATAATAACATATATAGAAGGTGCACAGTGTCATTCACACAAATACTAAACATCATAATGGTAACACACATGAAACTGAAATAATGCAATAAACATTCATTTAACAACATTAGGTCTAACACACAACCCTAATATACAAAACTGATAAGAAAAAACTAAGAAGACATATTCTTTTGTTTTTTTTTTTTTTGGTGTTTTTTAACAAAAAAACATCAAATTGAAATTTAACGCAGGGGAATGCGAGAATGTCAATTTACAGTTATTCACTGTAAATTATACGGTATTTTTCAATTCCAAAAACGGTTTTTTTATTATTACTTACGTAAAATGTATGTCACAATCCATGTAATGTCCTATTACAGTTATTCACCGTATATAGTAAGGAAACTTACTGTTAACCAGTTAATGTTTTACTGTAGCATTTTTACAGTCTTTTACCGTTAAATTCACAGTCATTTTTTACAGTGTACTCTCAATATGACCAGCATAATGCCGTCATCAGCCGGGTGTTGATAGTGCACGTGCACAGGTGAGACCTGAACAGCACACATTGTTATGTGTTTAAACTAAACTCATTTAAGCCTTGCCAGAAAACACGAATAAGAACTTGAGCGCACAGTGAGAAGATTTGTGTGCGCTCATCCGAAGCTCCAAACCCATGTTCAGGTCTCAGACAGTGCGCAAATTCACTCACTGCTCTTGATTGAATAGCTTTTGTAACTTGAATTTAGGATTAATATGCAATGTAATTTTACATTTAATTACTTCATTCAATTTCTGTAGCTAAAAACTATTGTTAAACCTACCTAAAAAAAAACTGAAAAGCATTGTTTATTTTATTTGTATCTTTGCTCTATTCTATTGTATTTATTTGTGCTGTTGCTTGTAGTTAGATTATTTGTTCTTATTTTCATTTGACAGTATTTTTCAGAACAGTTTTCTTGTGTGGTCAGAAGTTTACATACACCTTGCAGAATCTACAAAATGCTAATTGTTTTACCAAAATAAGAAGGATCATACAAAATTACATGTTAATTAGATAGATAGATTTCAGATAATATCTTTATCTGATATTATCTTATCTTCCTCTGCTGATCTAAAGCTTGACCAACGGAACTGTGTCAGGCTGCAGTGAAAAGGTCAGATTTAATCATGGGTGGTTGAGGAATTAACCTCTGTCATGTGTGTGTGTGTGTGTGTGTGTCTCAGCACATATGATTAGTGTGTTAATGATGGTGGAAGCCTTTGGAATGGGCACAGATGTGGGGCTGATTTGCATTCCAGGTTGTATTATGACTGAACATAGCTGGATGTGTGTGTCCATGCTGTTCCATTTATATTACATATCTGACAGTTGAGGAGGGAGGTGCTAAGATTTTATTAGCTGATAAACTGTAGCACAATGGACCTAAGTCACAGCGAAAACTATTCTGGAAAGAAGTGCTAAAAGTAACAAAAACATGTTCTCTATGTGTACCAGAAACCAGCTTTCTATAACTGCATTGGATAAACATATATAGATATGAACCACTTGTTTGCTTTTACTCTGGCATCTGAGTTCTATGCAAAACTCAATACCAAAACCTTTTAATGAACAAACACTGTAAGAATTTACAACTGTTATGAATCCAGAACATTCCTGTAATTCACAAGAGATGCACAGGTGAGTAAGTAGTACTGTAACTGAGTTATTCCTTTTCATAATTTACCAAGATAAATTAGTTCCTATCCATCTTTATTGATTTTAAGATTTGTTAACATTTTACTAATGTGAATGAATAACTGGAAAAATAAAGTTCAAATCTTATTTATACATAAACACCCTCTACTAAAATCTACCATGGTAAATATACTGTATGGTTACAATGCTATATTTCTGAAGGATTTGTCTGAAAAGCATTTTTTGACTCTTTTCTTCTTTTATTCCAGTTATTCATTCACACAACAGAATGTTGACAAATCTGGACATGAATGAAGATGAACAAGCACTGAAGCATGATAAATGTAGGAGGTTTGCAGCCCTATTTAAGCCCGGAGGGACTAAAAGACCCATGAGATGAGGGAGGGCTGAGCCCACTTGACCTCTCTGAGCACACAAACACATTCATTAGCACAGCGGGATTAGAACACGGCCCCGTTACCCCCGACAACAACACAGCCAATTAGAGAACATGGGATCAGCCCATCATTATGGATTAATAATGGACAAAAAAAGTTAAGTAAAATGAAAAAAATATACAGCTCTTCTGTGCTGCATCATCGTGTAGACACAAAAGCTACATTAAATAACTTTATAAAACTAAGCGTAAATACAAAATGATGTATATACTAAAGTACAGTGCATTATAGAAGAGCTGACTTGGCTCTGACTGAATCAAACCTGCTAAATTATACTCCCTCAAATATACAGCATGTTTGCGAACAAACTAATTGAGATTTATAAAGCGAGAGGATGGCCTGTCACTGCCTCTGACACACATTGAAACCGAGTGGCCTCATTAAAATGTGTATATTAGACCCATTCACACACTCAACACAAAATAGAATGCTGCGTTGACGTGAAAGCACAGGAATCCATTGGAAACCTCGCAACCACGGCCTCAGGTGCAATGCGCTTCCTCACATGGCAAAACTCATTTGCTGCCACTATTCATTGTAGATTCATGAATTTATATTCGTTGTCAGATTAGTCACTGAAATAAGCTGTCATGACAGGCTGGATTGTCACCGAAAATTTCATTTTCTTGCATCGGGTCAATTACCATTCTGAAAAAGAGAAAACTTTACACAAACTGAATCAAAGGGGTCTGGACTTTCATTCCAGCTAGAGCTGGCATGAAAAAAAATGCACAAAGCAGACTTTTGCAATCAAAAGCACCAAATATGACAATCGAAATGCCGCAACAGAAAACATAATTGAAGTTGTTTCATCCTCAACAAAATGACAGAGTCACACTGGTTAGCGATGCATTAAACAATTGAAAAATTGCATTAAAAAACAATTGTTTATTTAGCATTTTTTATTGCATGGCAATACATAAAGTCAGTGTTTTTTTTTCCAGATATGTCTAGAAAATGAATGGACATGCACGGAGGGAGTGAAAGACTCATAAGATGAGGGGAATACAACAACAGCTAGCAGAAATTAACTTTTTTACACCATATTCATAAATCATACCATTCTCAGCAAAAAAGCCAGATGCAGACACATTGGTAAGCTATGCATTACCACAAGAGTCCTATAGACACTGTCTCTGTAAATTCACCATTACTTCCTGGATTAGTTATCAGGCACTATTGATTTCCCCCCGTCTTCGATTAGTTGAGAGGACCGGCAGCCGGCTGAGTACTCATTTCATAGAAATCAGCACATCGTATTGGTGAATGCAGTGGACAAACCCGCTGGTTATCAGCACAGATATGAAACACACAAAGCTCATCTCTTGATTTACTCATAAACACGTACACACACATACACACAAGCAGTGTTGGGGGTAACGCATTACAAGTAACGCGAGTTACGTAATCAGATTACTTTTTTCAAGTAACTAGTAAAGTAACGCATTACCTTTTTAATTTACAAGAGAATATCTGAGTTACTTTTTCCAAAAAAGTAACGTCAGTTACTGTTTTCCCATGTACTGACTGACAGCTCTCCTGTCCCCATGTTGAGAGAAATCAGATGTTACTGTAGTTCCAAAATAAATATGAATATGCATTAATTGATCTCACTCACTCACAAAAAAAACAAAACAGATTCAGTATTCCTCAAAATGAATAAAAATAATGCAACTCAGAATATGACGAAAACCTGCAATAATTAAATGTTAAACAACACAAATATCCTTTATATATTTAATCCCATTCTATTAACCAATGTCTTTACTTCTGACCCTTCGATGATCCAGTTCAACCGTACAAATAAGCAAAAATTACTCTAGACAAAAATTTGTGTGTCTTTTTTTATTGCTGAAATGTGTTGAAATTTCTTCTGTATTCTACTGTACGGACGTAAATTTAATTTCCCTTCAGCCTGAGGCGTATTCATTCAACTTTTGGTGTGAAAAGGCTTTATATTTGCCAAAAATAGAACTTTTTTATTTTAAAAACAAACAAGCAAGCCCTGTCCAGATTTAAAAAGTAACGCAAAAGTAACGTAACACATTACTTTCCATAAAAAGTAACTAAGTAACATAATTAGTTACTTTTTATGGAGTAACGCAATATTGTAATGCATTACTTTTAAAAGTAACTTTCCCCGTTTTTACACGCAAAACAAGTACCCAGAATCTCACACATAAACCCAAAGCGTTTCCTGAAGCTATTAGATCAACTTCCATATTTATTTTAGGCAAATTATAAAAAAATACTTGCGCAAAATGAATACTGAAAATGCTAAGGAATACAGTGCAAAATGTATTTACGCAATGACAGTATATTCAGAAAGATCTCAATAAGCTCAAAACACACAGGAGGCCAAACACACACACACAGCATGATGCAAAATTCTAATTCATATCTGTCAGCAGATGGAGAGGTGATACCCAGAGCTGGGCAGTGTGTGTTCAAGTGTGTTTTGTGCTTTCAATCAGTGCAGTGTTGGCAGTGTTTGCGGAAAAGGACAGGGGGAGTATTGATTTTGATCATGTAGCATCCAAACTCCCTCTCTCTCTCACACAACACACACACACACACACACACACACACAACACACACACATGCGCCCACGCGCAGAGGGAGCAGAGGTCTCAATGGTGCTACAGTCTCAGTATTATCATTGCTCACTAAATCAGATAACACAAGCTGTGATAAGCTTTTTTTCAGAGGTACATTTCAAAAGCAAATTTACCTCCTACATGACCATCTCTGGAAAAAATATCTTTCTTCTCTCGCTGTATGAAACTGTACATTGAAACAGAGCAAGGAGTCTAGAGCACATTAAGTTAACCATCAGGATATGAAGAGGAGTGAAAGAGACACAGACAACGTGAAAGAGAGAGGGGTGGAAATGGAAAAAACAAGATTCTGAAAAAGAAAAAAAAGAAAAAGATGGGAGGATGAAGGAAGGAAAGAATGATGAAAGGAAATTAATGAAATAATGAAGGAAAGAAAGAAGGAAGAGAGTGACTAAAGGAAGAAGGAAAATAGTAACTAAAAGGAAAGAAGAAAAGAATGACTAAATGAAGGAAGAAAAGATGATGATGGATGGAAAGGAGGAAGAAAGAAAGAAAGAGATGGATGATTGAAATAAAAATGATGGATGGATGAAAAGAAAGAAAGTAAGAAAGAAAGAAGGATGGATGGATGGATGAAAAGAAAGAAAAAAGGATGGATGGATTGAGGAAAGGAAAGGAAAGTCAGATGTTCTTAACAAAAGATGAGAATGAGAGCTGATGGAACAGGCAGCATGTGAGATGACAGTAAGTGATTGAGTCAGTCTGTCAGCTAAGCTTCAGCACAGAAAGAGAGTTTGAGAGATTGAGAAAATAACCATAAGCATGATAAGAATGAATGGAGACGTGTGTTTAGGAAGCATGTGCTATTGATCTCAACACTAACACATGCATCGTGAAAGCTCATTAAACGGGCAGCAAGGTAAAATAACCTCCTCCTAATTACCTTAACACATACTCTCTCAGCTCTCTGTCATTACCTCCACTGAGCAGAACTCCACAGCGGGAGATTCCAATTACACACACTGCTTAAAGACACTCTGTGACAATGGAGGAAATGCATCCATACAGATTCACCACATCATTCATGTATAGAAAGCTTCTATAAGGGATAACTACATTTCAATAGGACTTTTCAAATTAGATCGTCAAGGCACTGCTGGTCAGGACAGTTTGAGGGATTCAATATTGTTCTTATTTAATATTCTGTGCAGATCTTCAGCTGGATCCATGCTCAATTGATTAGAAAATTAAGTTAAGCATCCCATCAATATTGAGCCACACTGAGTGTGTCTGGCTGATTGTGGTTGAGAAACTAAAGACCATGAAAGCTTTAGACAAATTCAAAGAATCAAATCAATCATTTCAAGCCCAAATTCTTACCTGATAACTTTCTTGTATAATATACTGTAGGTCTATTGAAATCAAATTTGCTCCAAAAGTGGTATAGCTCAATGCTTAACAAATATCTCAGAATCTAGCAAGCACATTCATTCTAAAATAAAACAAGGTATAAGAAACGGTTATCAAATTATATCTAATAAAAAAATGCTACTCATCTGATACACATTCCTAACCTGTACAGCATAAAGCAAACTTATTTCAGATTATCTGAGAAATGTAAGATCTCAGATGCACAGTGATATATAATACATCAATCTCAGACTGAAAGTTATAAAAACCTTTAAGACTTTACAATAAGGCTCTATTTAACACAAACTAACAATAAACAATACTTTCATAGCATTTATTAATTTGGGCAGGTGTCAATTTATTAAATTTGATTGTCATTGACAAAACATTTAAAAATTAAAAGATGTATTTCAACATTGCTTACTGCTTGAATATATATTTATACTATTTGACACACACATATACTTACATGAATACATGTAAATATATATTTAAGTCAAAAATATTATTTAATATTGCTAAATCAACCTACAAACATACATTTATGCCACCATAACTACTTTAAAACAGGTAGAAATATCTCTGTATGTAATAACTGCAGGTTGCCACTTTTTGTAGTGAGTAGCATTACCATATCTTTAATATATGATGTTATTAATGAATATTTATAATTTAGCATTAACCAAAATTCAAAGTTAAGTATACAGCCTTATTGTAAAGTGTTGCCATTATCATAACTTGACTCTTTTAACTCAGTGAAACACTGAAGAGAAAGATAGCCCTTACCATTGAGACCAGTGTAGTTAGCCCAGTCCAGCAGAGACGAGTTGAATGACGGGATGGAGGAGATGTTGAAGAACAGGCCGGTTCCGTTGGTGGCATCACGGATGGTATCGGTGAACAGATTCATCTGTAGAAGCGTCTTTATCAGGTAGCGCAGCATCTCTGCTGTAGCTGCGGAGGGACGCAGCCCCTTTTTCTTTTTATGTGCTCTTCTGTGTCTCCTGTAACGTGTTTGACAGTCTTCTCGTTCTAAGAGTGAAGCTGAGAGTAGATGTCAAGAGTTCCTCGCTCTTCAAAGTCTTATTTCCTCAATTCAGTCCTACTGGAAACAATCAGATGTTGATGCATGAAAATTACAATAAAAGTCCATTCAGGCAGAAGAACTTTTCTCATTAGTTGTCAGCACCGGGAGGGATTTCTCAATGAAGGGGGGCGCCCCTCTTTCATCCTTCTGTTGTTCTTCTCTTGTGGAACGTGTTAAATTCGTCCTGGTCTTTTGTCCTTTGTTCTGGAGTCACATAACTTCACACACGTTTGTCCTTCTGCACAATAACACCTTGCTGGTGTAAAAGAATCTGGCTATCTGATGACCCTCCCGAATCGCTGCTCTTTTTCCCCACCCCTCCCACCATCCTTTGCTCAGTCTCGCTCTCCCTCCTCCCTCAGCCCTCCCTCCCCTCTTCCTATCCTCTGGCTTCCCGTGATGGTGTGATTGAGTCCCCAAGGGTCACCGAATGAAAGGAGAGCAGGTGCTGTTGGCAATAAATGTTTAATTATTGGATTAATAATCATCCCTGGAGGCATACATAAACAGGATGATACACTGTCCCGCCAGTGGATCCATATACACATGTGCGTGTATTCCCGCAGATGCACATGCAAACAAACAAGCATGATGCAGCAAAAACTCCAGCCGTCTGGCAATATGGCAAAAACTGATGTGTCAATTACTGCTACATTGTCTTTTCACAGCAAGCAGCCCACTGTGATGTGCTCCTACAGTAATAGACTTATTCCACAAATTCCACTTTAGAGAAATCTCAGAGGGCTCAGCTGTGTGTTGGAAATCCTAAAAGAGGATATTTTTTCTGAAGTGTTGTTCTGGGTAACAGTTGGAATGTTTTTTTTTTAATTCCATGTTTTATGTTTTGTTTTATGAATCCAATCTGTGGCAATTTCTTCAGTCGAATTGTAGTTACGAGTGCTTGCTCAATACTTAGGGTTAGATATTTGAACAAACCCCTAACTGCAAGTATTATACTTGTTTCTGAAGCATAAATGTCATGAATGATACCTAAAAGTGGTGCAGCTTTTTGTGCAATTCAGACTTGCAATTTTCACCCAGCGGACGATAAAACAGTTGAAAAATGTGTGCAGTTTTATAAACGATAGTGGTTAACAATTTTGATTGGCAATGATTATGACTAGTAATAGTAATAGTAGTTGTAGTAGAAGTATTAAAAACAATATAAAAAAAAACATAATAAATAAAAAATCTAAAATAAATTACATAAAATATCAAATAAATAAAAATATAAAAATACTAATTGTATTGAAAACCATTTTAAAATAACTTTGCATAAAATAAAAATAAAATATTACAAAATGTAAAAAAAAAATACACACAAACATTTTGTTTGGATGAAATAAAAAAATAAACTTAAAAAATGTAAAAAATATATATATACATATACACACACACACACACACACACATAGATATGGGTGGACATTTGACTTGGGCCATAAGCAACCACAACACCCTAGAAACAGCATAGCAACCACACAGCAACAGACACTCACAACTCACAACGCCCTCACAACCATCCTAGCATTGTGGTGGGGTCTTATGCACAGTCAAGGTTCACTTTTACAGTTAAAAATATGTACAGTTTGCATTTTCTGTGTTCTTGATCTTTAAAAACAACAGATGCCTCCTTTGTAAGCAACTATCAGATTGAAAATCAAATGGTGTTTCAAAGGACAACGAATAAAGAACATCTATTTCCTCCATCTGTTTTCTTGCACACATCACCATATGCACAGGACCGAACGGTGTCATTCCTGTGAGAAAAAGCTTTTGTGCATGTCCACACAACACTCAGCAGGAGGACGCTGGGATTGTTGCGTGTGCATGCATGTATGTATGTGAATGCGGTCTCACTGGACTCATGTGCTATGGATACGGCGCTTGACAGGATCAGTGTGCTGCCCATTAGTGTGGCCCTTCCCCTGTTCATCGCGAGACAAAGGGACGCATCCGCGGTACAAAGTTAGCGTGACGACCCCCATCAAGCACATTCGGAGAGGAAGTTTTCAGCTCAGCCCCCGTTTCTGACAGTGATGTTTTGTATTCATGGGGTAGTTGTGCAAAAGGCTTCAACACAGGGTGCCAATCTTCACAGAGTAGGGGGATTTCATAGACTACTAGGACTACTGCACAGTGAGGGTATCAGATAGTAATACCATGGCACTTTGATATAGTCCATGGTGCTGAATGACTATCGCAATCATATAATATGGTACTCACACAGTTTTTCAAAGAATATTTACATTTATGCACTGAGCAGACACTTTTATCCAAAGCAACTTACAAAAAAAGAACAAAAGCAATGTCAAATAGTAAACCAATATTCATAATATACAATGCCAGATTTATTAGACAACTAGATAAGGAATCAAGCTTCTCAATTATGGTTCATTTAAGTACAGTATATAATATATATTTGAAGCATTAATTCAAAGTGACCTACAATGACTTTGATGAGAAATGACTGAGTTATTTCCTATAGGACTAAATGTAAAGCTGCTACATGAGCAAAACGTCACTCTTTAATGAACTTTGATCCTGAAAACTGCCATTCACTTACACAGCAGTTTCCTCTGAATGCACCACAAATAGCTCATCGGCTTGTCAATAGATGTGATATGCACTGAATGTGGTTGCTATGGAAATGACTAGCTATCCATAACCTAATTCTCTAGGAAGCATGAAACCAATACAGTAGTCATTCTTTTGCAGTGTCAAACTTTAAAGCTTTGTGTGAAGTCAAAAGACATGCGCAACTTGCATGATCATCACTTAACGTTTCATCCTCTTAACATGCTGCTGATGTGCACAGTCGTTCAACAAACAACCAAACCTGACCCATAATACATGAAATCTTACATGTTAAAGATGCAAAACAGGCACCTTTAACCATTTCAACACCAAATGGTGCTGAACAATTTATATGGAGCATAAAGCATGAATAATAAAAAATCATCAGAAATAATGCTCCCTTTGGTTAGGGAGAGCATAATGATCTTGTTATGATCATATCTTCTCCTCTGCGGACACCAGGGGAGTTATTTATCTTTCAAGGGTACTAATACATGTTATAGTGCCACAAATTCACATTTTACAGAGGAAGTCCAAAAAAAAGTTAATTGTTGCTCCAATCCAACAGAAAAAAAAATTATAACGTTAAATGCAAATGACTTTAAATGTTTCTGAACTCTATAAAGACACAAACTACAGAGACAAAACTATGCAGACACCTTATAGAATAAGCATTTTAGCTGTATTTATCACTAACAGGTGCAAAAGCCTTGTCCATAACGAAATGGTTTTGAAACTAAAAACTGAACAAATAGCTGCCATTGAGGACAAAAATGTTCCAGTTAACCTGAATTCAACCAACATATAGGTAGGACGGATGCACATACTTTTGGCTATTTAGTGTATATCTCAAAACTAAGAATGCAAAGTCCATACTAGGGAATTCAAGGTCCAAAGCATCAATATCCAAAAGAAAAAGGAGACAAAACTCCTCTGGTTCATCCTCAGAATATGTATTAATGAATGCAACATCCACACACTAACACAGGATTAGCTCATCATTGCAGTTAACACATCACTGCAGACAGAAGAACTTTATTTAATGCCATTTACCAGGCTGTTAGCAGCAACGGCTTGCTGTCTTAAAGACGGGAGGGTGTTCAGTTTTCTGCTCTCTCTCAGGAATCCTATAGTCCTTTAGAAATGGCCCCTAACAGTCACATCACGACTAGAGAGCTCTGTGAGAGAAATCGATACTGCACTCAAGACGGCAACAACGCCATTTTCCCTTTACCTGCTCAACACTATCACAATCGAAGACTCATTACCACAGATTCTTTCACTCTCTCCGAAGACTCCAGAGCAATCAGTCTGAGTCAATTAAAAGACACATGGACCAGCACCTCATTGATAAAACTTTATACCGCCGGAAGAGCAGAGAGGCATTGCAGGCTTTGTTTTCTCAAAATACTATTAGACCTGTTCTTTGTGATATCAGCTGCCAGATATTTTCATTTGTGTTTTTGTGTTACCAGTTGATCAAATTGACCTCTACGGCTGCTGCTGTTCATTGTTATAGTCTTGAATGTCTACGAACTAGGGCTGTCAAATCAACTAACAAATTACATTAAAATAATTACAAGATATCAGATTAAACTATATATACACAGTATATATCAGGGGTGTTCACATCTGCATTACATTCAGCATATATTATGTCTCTCTTCTAAATGGGAAGATACTAAATAATTCATGTGGCAAAACAGAAGGTTATACACATGATTTAAGAGCAGAATAATCAGTGGGTATGTTGACATGTGAGCTCGCACACACACAGCAAGCTGACACATGCCATCCTGTTCATGGTGAAAGATATAGAGACGTGTCTGGTCGGTCTGGGGTGTAGACGTGGGGGACATATTCTCTCAAAAGACCTCCAGCTAAGATAATAAAGATCACCGCCAGCGTGCCAAGCTGTGCCAGGGCTGTCTGAAGCAGCTGTGCCCGGGTCTGGTATACCTCTCTGTTGGGATGCTTTTGTTACGGATCTGTCATGAGGTTTGGATGACAGGCTGGACCTGGTTTTGTGTGAAGTGGGACCATCTGACAGATTGGTGATCTCAGCGAGCCCAGAATTCAGGTGCAGCCACTAGGTCCCACAGCTGGATGTAAAAGCTCCAGCAGGGTAAAAATCCTTTTTGTAATTGGGCGTCTTTTGGCTCTGGCACAAACAAGTTCTGACCTTTGATGGCTAAGCATTTGGTCTTCCTCATCATTAGGCTGCCCTGCCCACATGCCAAGAGATATAATTGGTCCTTTCCTCCTCAGTCCAGCTGGAGCAGAACGTTCATTGTCTCTCGAGACAGGGAATGCTTCACCATGGAAAGGTTCTTCACCAGTTCCTCTGCTTCTACAGACACTTCAAAATTATGCAGTTGTGTTGACAAGCACATATGTAACCTGCTTCATCATTTTGAGCTGTTTATGCACTAAATAAAAATATTTCTAATGATATAATTACCATGTTTCTACTCAAAACCATATTTGAGATATAATTATTTAAATGATTGCCGTCATAAAAACTTTTGAGAATATGGCCTCTAAAGAGTTTCACATAATTACAGACATAAATAGGGAATTTATTTAAAAATACAAAAATAATTAAGACATCAGTTACAGAAAAAGTACAAAAATAATGCATTAATATTATAGTGAACATATTTAAAGTTGCGTCACACCAGCGCAATTTTGTTGAAATTTTGCACAAAAAAAAAAATCTACTTTCAATAGAATAGCAAAGTATGAAGGGCATTCTTTGGCCCTCTCGTGAAATTCTCGATCATGTGGATTCCTATTAAAATGACTAGATTTCTCCTATGAAAATTAGTTGAAGAATGTTAAATGTGACCTCACCTTAACAACTTACGATTTTACCAACATGCTCTTCTTCTTTTTTTATAGTGCCAAAACGGCAGTTATCATTTGAATGTTGAGATAAAACTGACATAACATGAAAGCATAGACCTTGTTTTATCAAAAACAACATAAAACAGTCAAAAATATTATTTTTTTGCTTATAAATTGTGTTTCTCCACAAACGGTATCACAGTAGAGTTTCTCTCACAAGAGTAACATAACCTGGATTTCCCTTTTTTGTAGACTTTAAGTCAGGGAGGCAGGTCGGGGGGACAGAAGCAATATGTTGGGGTACCAAGGGACTATTCGCCACTAGGTGGCATGGGGAACACTGAGGGCAAAGGTGCAGAGAGCTCAAACAAACCCTGTGCCTCAGTCAACAGAGTTAACGCTCCATAAACGCAAAGCAAACTCAGCGTAATCGCACAACAATGGCACAATTAGCCGTAACCCCATGTTATTAGCTTGGAAAACACGCCCCCATGATTCATACCTTTCAGACATTTGCATTATCATCCATTTTTTTGCGCCTCAATCCCTCATTTTATTTTAATTCCCTTCTTTTTTCTAAAAAGTTCATTTGTGAAAATGCTAAACACTCATTTAAATATGCATAGAGCAGCACCCCCATCTAAAATGAGGTGCTAATTTAAATAAACCTATAGACCATGTCTGGCTCATGTCTGTGTCTGAAGCTTAGACCTTAAATCAGCAAATAACTAGCTCTGGATTGAGCAGAGCATTCTGCTTTAGCATTCACGATTTTGAAAGACCTTACAGGTACTTAGCAAAGCACCTCGCTCTCCTACAATCAGTGGATCTCGGTTTGAACAGAGGAGAGTTCATCTCAATCAAGGTTGGTGCGACAGAAGAGGGATCTGTATTGACTGTTGAGGAAAGATTAACTATTTGTTTTTGCTCCAAAGTGAAAGGGAAAATGAGTCCAGTGATTGGCTTTGCTTTGGGAAAAATGCCTTTCGGCGGCTTGCTGAGAAGGACAGACCTCTGCAGGTGAATTAACCTTGTGGAAAATCAATGTTAGTCTGATCAAGTCTCTCTGTGAAGAATTTCGACTTATTCGCGAGGCAATTTGCCGATGGAACGGCTGTTGTCATTGAGCAATTCCTTACAAAGCACTTCCACACACGTGAGAGATTCCATCTCGTTTGTTGTGTTTGTAAGTCTGCGGTGATGATCAATTACATTCGGAGAACTCAAAAGTCAGCATAAAATGAGATCTGTTTTAAAAGAGAGTGAAATACATGTCCATCAATCTCATTGAAATCTCATTGAAATAGAAGGGTGTTTGTTCAACCATAGCCACTTTTTGAAAATAAACTTTCTTAAAAGATACCATGCATACTTTCACTGGGTTAATTTGTCTACATACAATGTCAAACAGCGAAAACACATTCAACAAAGGAGAATTCTGTCATTTTATTTAAAAATTTTTTTTGAATAAAATGTCAGACTCCACTGTTTCTTACTAAGGCTAATGAGCTAATAGCTAGCACTATATGTAGCATAAATACACACAATGAAATCAGATTTTCACTCTTTTTGTATAATCAAATACAGCTTGACGACAGTATGCACAAAAATATTCTGATCACAAGTTTTCCTTGATTTTTCTTGCATTACTTGATTGACTCATCTCATTTTTGTGAGTGTTTTGTTGAGTATATTAAGTGACAAAATACTGATTCCACAAAAAAACTAGTGGTTCACAAAGGTGGAAATATGCTCTAACATACCGTAATAAGGGACATAATATGTAATATTTTATTATTTTAAAAAACGTATTTTACAACAAAAATATTTGTTGTAATCAATGCAATTTAAAATACTGATATTATAATTAATATCTTTCTTTCTTTTATTAAACTGATATGTTAACAATAGATTTTTATAGTGAAAAGTGTGGGTCAGAAAAAAAATCTGTTTATAAAAGACATTTGGTAACAAAAATTAGCAAAAATAAAACTCAAAAGATATGAAGGCAAATAAATAAGCAGACTAACTGCCAACTAAGTTGAAGAAACACCACAAAACAATAACATTACAAATGCATATGCAAACCCTCATACAAATTCCTCTACTTATACAAAGCCTAATTCCAAATACCGAGAGTATATGAAACTATGACAGCATTAGACCCATAGCTCCATTGTTGATGAACCCGTCTGTCTATTGTTCACCCTACACAGAGACATCAAACCGCCCATCGGGTCTGTTAGAAAAACAGTGTATGCACAATGTAATATGAACACCATGCATCACCAGTCAGCTCTGGCCAGGGGCCCTTCCCCAACAGCTGGGTCCCCTCCGCAGGGCTGGCGGGAGGGGTAGAGTAACAGGTAGCATCCCCAGGTGCTCGAGCTTCAGTGGGGTCGCTAACCCATCGTGCAGAGTGCTAGCAAAGCTGCGCTTAATTAGCCGAGAGGGAGCCCCCATTGGCCCGTAATGGGCCAGTTTGTGAAGCTCGAATGGGGTACGCTGAGGAAAAGATGAAGAGATGGGGGGAAAGGAGGAGGGGGGCTCTCCTAAACCCTTCTCTGCATTATGGATTTGCCCATCTGGCCAAGTGAAGAAAGTCCCATCACTGGACGAGTTAAACAAAGACTGAGGTAGAGGGGGGCGTTTCCGAGATCACACGCTAAATTACAGTGGCCGTCACTCAACTATTGTGTATCTGATGGGCTGGTTATTCACAGCTGGGCTGGCCAAATTGTTCTTTTATACTCTTTTATAACCCTTTATTGAAGCCAGAGGGGTGAGTGAATGATTAACGGACGGGACAATGAGGTTTGCTCGTCTTCAGCCTCTCTGACTCAATTTAATTCGCTTATCTTTTCCATTCCCTCCTTCCCAGATGCAAATGCAAAAGGGCTCGCTTGGTTAACTGTGTCCACGGTGATCACATGCTGGAAAATTAAAAGTTGCTCTGCAGACAATGAAAAGCCTTCCAGTGATTCGGGTTTTTGGCCCATATTTCTTTGCTCTTAGTTTAATTTAGTTTCACACATCAAAGAAACAATTAAATAAATACCAATGCCTGGTGTACACCATTTATATTTGGTCAAACAACATCTAAATAAATAAAATGAAAAGAAAGAATAATAGTTATTTTTAATTTTTAAGAAAAAAAAGAAACTTAAAAAAACTAGGCAGATATCGTCAAGACGACAACCTAAAAATCAAATAAATTATTAAAATAATAAAATAGAGCTAAAAAATAAAACAAACATTATAATATATAAATTAAACTTCTAAAAGCTTTGTCTGGAGTCCTTACCTTATGTCTGGCAAGTGTATATCATTTTTAACATATTTTAAATTTCTTAATGTGTAAAAAAATTACCTTTAAATGACAAACATTGACCAAATAAAAGCACATTTAGTACATGCTGTCTAGCCAGGCCTCCCTGTTTTGTTTCTCTCTCTCTCCCTCTCTCTCTCTCTCTCTCTCTCTCTGATGGCCATTTTGCTGCCCCTCTTAGTCTCCTGAGGGTACAAGCTGCTTAACAAACCTCTCGAATGAGGCTTATCCTCCTCAAACCCACCTACCCCTCTGGACCCCAGCCTGCTGAAGTTTGGGGGCAATTATAGGGGAAGCAAGAGGCTCTTTTATTAGTTAAACAAATGAAGGGACCAGCTGGTATAGGCTCCATCACCCGCTGACATCCTCCAGGTACAGACTGAGACCTGCCATGGCTCTTCCCTCAGATCTCTCACATTGAAACTATTAGGAAACAGCGCCGAGGCAGAGGCTAACGACTTTCAGAGGAAATGACAGAGCTATAATGATATTTCTTACAGATCTGAAGACTGCTTTAGTGCAAGAGAACAGGAAAAATCTAGGGTAAAATTTGGTTCTGAGGTCAAGCACCAAAGGCAGACAAAAATTATTTCAAAACCAATTTACAGGTCAATGACATATAAGAGAGTCTATGATGAAGAAAAGGAAAAATCTTTTTAAAATTCTGTGCCAAGTACACTTTCTATTCAGTTTCATATAGTTTAAAAAAACTATTTTCAACAAAATTTCAATTGCTGTAACCATCAGGTAAAAATTTGTATACACATTTTCATATTATGCAATAAGACGTAAGGAATGTATACACATTTTCAGTTGTTTTAGTGTATTTTTCAAGGGAAAAAGTATAATGAGCGATTAATTTATAAGTATAATTTAGGATATTTGAATATTTTAGGGGTTTTTTATATTTGGGATAACCTGAACCTTCCTTACCTTGTCATAAAAACTCAAATTATCTGATATTTTAAGAATATTACTGACCTTAACACAATTATGAGGTTATGCAGGGATCCTTTATATGACATAATTTCCTGTTTAATGGACAGTTAAATCACCCAGACAACTTGGACTTTGCAAAGAATATCAAAATGAAATTTTAATTCTCATCATAGAAGTACTGCCTTTTTAATGAATTTTTTTAATTAAGTTTATCAACAGGAAAAAAATGTTTAAGCTCTTTAAAGTCACATGGATTTTGACTGGCTGTCAATATTTTTATCTTTCATCAGCTGGAAAATAAAGTGGTTCCAATGATATCATTCCTGTGTCGTTAAAGCATTTTAATATATTTTTGTTAATGAATTAACAGGCAGGACAAAAAAACAGTTTTAAGGCCAATTCACATATATTCTAAAAAGGATTATTAAAATTGTACTGTTACAGTTATCGTCCTTGGAAGTTTACACTTCTCTTTTGTAAGTTTTAATTTGATAAATAGCACCACATGCCAAAAACATTATGCTGAATGTCTTCTTTTCACAACACACACACACACACACACGCACAAAGGCTGACAAACTGATTACAGAATAAGAACACAACAAGGGTGAGTGCTGCATCCCAGAGGACCTTGTCGTCCTGCAAACACAAAGCTTATTCCCAAACCCACTCTCACACAAGGAAGAGAGCCTTGTAATTAGGTTCACATCTTTTCATTCACATAATCATCACACCCTTGTCACAATTTGACGCACAATCAACTTTCTGAAGAGGACTGAAGTGTGCAGAGCCGACCTATGTGCTCCCGCATACACAAACAAGCTTATATTTGCCAAACACAATTAAAAGTTTCCTTGAAACACACATTGTGTTTGCGCCCTCCTCCGGTGTCATCTTTCGGTTTTTCCGGGAAACAGTAAAGCCGCACTCGCTGGCCATTTTCAAACACTTGGAAAAAACTACATTGCATTTCAATCACGATGCTCTGTGCATTTCCTTTGTCCTCTATTTGTAGCAATTTGCTCCTGTCTAACAATAACAAAAGCAGTGCTGGAATACCAAATGTGAGAGGGCTCTACCTTATCCAACTCATTACTGCAATCCTTTTTTCTAATAAGAGACTTTATTAAGGCCTTGCCCTTCATTTGCACTCCTTGCAATTCATATAAAAATGTATCCCTCCATTCTACAGTCAGATCTCCAAAAGATCAAAACAAATTCAGATTGTCCTTGGAGCGCAGGGTGAATTAGTGCTTCAAAAACAGCAACTTCAACTGTCTCTCACTGGAAATTGTCGTATAGTTAGTTAAACTTACAATAGTACTCAAAAAAACAACATGTAATTTGTATGTATGAGCATGTCCACTCTGGAGATGAATGATAGGTGTTCATATAAGGCGTGAGGCCTTTAATTACCCGGGTTTGTTCTCATGGGACACATTACTGAGGGGAATCCATGTGGTCTTTATTAGTTCATTTTAATATTTGGGGGGTTGATATGGCACCGTTTCCTTTACCAGGGGCACATTTGTCCTGCTTTAGGGGGCTTGTGGGGTATCAGTTGAATATGCATGGGCTGGTAAGGTCCGGTCCCCAAGAGCATCAACCAATGACAGAGTGATGGACGAGGATGCCTGGCATCATCCAGAGTGGGGACCAGAGAACAAAGAGCAGCCCAGACCCCCAGACTAATGAAGGGGCCATGCTAATGAGGGACATGCCAACACTGGGGAAAAGAGTTTCAGAAGCAAGAGATGGAATTCTGTGACCCTTTCTGGAAGATGACATTCCAGGAGAATTCCTCAAGATGAATACATAATATAGTTGGTTAAGTGCTCGGATGACGACTTGGTCGAGGGTTTTGACTTAGACGGTAAAAAGTTTACCTTTAAGTTCCATGCACTAGAGGTCGGGAGTGAAGACTGAAAGTTATGCAGTATCCATAGATATTTACTGTTGTAAGTGGCAGCGTGTGATGAGTCGCTTGGATATTAATTAGCTGATTGTGAATTCAAAACAACAATCAGGTTTTGTTGCTGTAAGGCGCATAGACTCTTTTGTTTTTCTCGCTCTCATTCGGCTCCCCTATTACACCAAAACACACACACACACACACTCAATAAGCACATATCCAGACAAATAATGCAAACTCTGGAGCAAGGGTTCAAATTTGGACAAAGGACCAACAAAGCAGTGCTAGAGGTAAAAAAAAAAAAAAAAAGAGTGAAAAAATACAAGATTTTTTTTACAAACAAAAGTATTTTTAGGGCTGTCAAAGTTAATGTGCACTTGATATACACTACTGTTCAAAAGTTTAAAGTATTTATTTATTTATGAAATAAATTAATACTTTTATTTAGCGTGGATGCATTAAATTGATCTGAAGTGGCAGTAAAGACATTAAAAAAATTTTTAAGATTTTCATCAAAGAATCATTTCACACAAAAAAAAACATTTAAGCTGCACAACTGTTCTCAGCACTGATAATAATAAGAAATGTTTCTTGAGCACTAAATCTGCATATTAGAATAATTCATAAAAGGATTTTTTTTTTTTTCCCATGTGACACTGAAGACTGGAGTAATGGCTGCTGAAAATTCAGTGCCATCAAATTTGCCCTAGTATAATGACAACAAAAAAGCCAATTATTTATTTTGGGAAACAATTACCTAAATTAGTTGTTTTTGTAACATTATACATCATTTCTTAGTATAAATGGATTTTTAAATGCGAAACTGCTTTCATATTTTAGCAAGGATGTCCCTCAAATATTTGGAAGTCCTTGGCAAAAGTTTAAAAACCCCTGCTTTAGAGAACACATAGACATGAACAAAAAAGTAATTCATTTTAATGGTGAAGTGGTGAAAGTGATGGACAAACCTTTTGGGGAAAATTATTGTTGCAATTCCACCTGGTGCCACTAGTCATTTTCTCAGTTCAAAATTCATAGCTAAACAAAAGTCTTAATAATGCAATCCCTTGATATTATTTCTAGCTATGGCTTCTTTGCTTGCTAAATTATTCCAAACCAAACAAACATTGACTTTTCTAATCAACAAAAGCACCATCATATCTGATGAATGCAATTAGATCCTTTTGAAATAGGGCAGGATTAGACTGTGAATGAGACAACAATGCCACACAAGTGCTCCCTGACCTTTCTTTGCAAATGCGAGCAAGCCCTCCAAAGCAGGTCCTCATGCCACTTTACACAACAGCGGCCGATAGCATGACTACAGATAAAATTGAAAATAACAACAGAACATATGTCCAAGAAATAAAGGTTCTGAAACCAATTTGCTGACCTTAAGAACCTACAAATGTAACTTCAAGTGCATTTTAAATCTCCAAAAGAAACATGCAACTAAAATGTGAGTGATGCTTACCTATCTTCAACATTCCGCCACAATGCTATGTTGTCGTTGCTAGGGCTTTGCCAAGTGTTTGCTAGGTAGTATTTTACAGGCTGAGGTCAAAAGAGCCCACCTATAAATCTCTATATTATTCTGGTCCTATTTCAATGCATTTTTTGCCTTTTATTTGCCAAAATTATAAGGCCATCTTTCCTTCACAAGCTGCACCATTTGAGCCTTCATTAAATTAGTTAGCCGAAATAGTGCAGGACGATTCATGCAGTATAGTTCAAAAATGGAAATAAAGGCATAACAAAGAGATATAATGTTTACAGTAAATGTTTATAGTCTGAAGGGTCATTAGTGCATGCCGTTAATCAAAGGCAGGGGAAAAGGAAGAGCCCCGGTGAGCCCCACTGCAGCCCCTCTGTTTCCAGCCCCTTTTAATTAGACTCACAGCAGGGCCACCGTACCCACACACGTGCCTCTTTTTCTGGGGGTTTTTCCCTCGCCTCTTTTTTTTTTCCTTTCTCTCATCACTCTATCATCCGCTCATCCCCTCCACCCAGTATATGAGTTAGTGTCTGCGAGCCCCAGTGGGGCCAGGACATAATCATAGTCATGTGCTCAAAAGAGCATTTCCCTGCCACAGTCTGGCAGTAACCAATATTAAATAAGAAAAAGTGTGACAAACCATCTGAATTTCATCTGATTTTCATCTAAGAGGATTACATGAGGGGGGGGGGGTGGGGGGGGGGGGGGGGTGGATTAAATGTTGGATACAGGACTCAAAATGACCCAGCTAAGCGAATCTTAAAGAATACCTGTCTGTTTTGGGATAAGGGGATGCCTATTACCAAAGGGGAGGATAGAAAGTGTTGCTGGCCATCTGCCCAGTCCCCTGCATGCTGACATTTGGCTGCAGACCTTTAACCCTGCTGGAAAATGTCATGCCACAGAGTTTTCACCCCAGGACAACGACCCCTCAACCCCCAAAGCAAAATGACACCCGCAATACAATGTGACTCATTAATTATTATTTCAAGAAAACAATGAGCCACTTTTGACATCTTAAGACTGAAGCATCTCAACTTGACTCTGGAAAACCTCAACTGAGCTAATTTTCTTGATCTAACTTTTGATCATATGTCTATGGCTTAGATTTTTATTATGAGAAAAAATATTCCAGTACTCACACAATAATATATCTCAACAACATACCCATATACTGTATATATATAAAAAAAAAATATTCCCTACCATCCACACTGATTTTACAGCTCCATGCTCTTACTGAATGCCAAAAATTGTTCATGGTAGAATTTTTTTTTATTTTATTTCTCCTGAGGAATTTGAGACACATTTTTTAGACAGAGTTGTAATTGAGTTATGTTTCTTGTAATAACTTTAAATCTTCTGAGCTTTGAAAGAGCAACCTATGAACAATAACATTATCTAGGTTAACTTTGCTTCTGGATCACTGACTTTATGAAGCCGCTACACTGAATGTCTGTACTCTCACAAAATAAACCTGAATCAAGCCTTGTAACAAAGTAATCCTAACTGCTCCAACTGCAGACAGCAATAGACACAAACTGAACACCCTCAGCAGGGAGAGATAAGACACACATTCACCAGGTATCCTCTTGAGCTTCTATTGTGGTTATCAATCAAGAGCGCACAAAGTCAGGGGACAGCAAGTGAGCCAATTTCCACATGCAGAGCGTTCTCATTATGAGGCAGCTGAAAGGTGTCGACTGAATGAATCACCGTGCAGAGATTTAGAGGGCCGATGTCTGACACGGCATGCTGTGATGGATTTCATACGCCTCAATCACACGCTACGGCCTCGGTGGAAAATTCAGAGGTTGAAATTCTTACTGAAAGCAACAACGATACCTGTGCTTGTGTATTTGGATTTCACGCAAACTTGACTTACTGTTTGTCAAGCACATGTAAAAGTGAATCAGTGAATCTCTGACCCCATAGACAAGAAACAAGCCAAAATATGTTTACATATATATATATAATATATATATATATATATAATATATATATATAATATAGATATATATATATATATATACACGAACAAAATTTATAAACGAAAAATTTAGTTTGCCCCATTTGTCACTGAGCTGAACTCAAAGATCTAAACTGTTTCTAGGTACAAAAAAATCCTATTTCTCTCATTCTTATTATGTTCACAAATCGGTCTAAAGCTGTGTTAGTGAGCGCTTCTCCTTTGCCGAGACAATCCATCCACCTCACCGGTGTGGCATTATTGCACAGGTGTGCCTTAGGCTGGCCACAATAAAAGGCCACTCTAAAATGTGCAGTTTTTTTTTTTTTTTTTTTTTTTTTTTTTTTTTTTTTTTTTTTTTTTTTTTTTACTGTATTGGGGGGTCCAGGGGGGTCCGAAAACCAGTCAGTACCATGTGCATGGTTATTGTCACATATTCATTAAAATGATCTTAAAGTGGCCAATAAGAAATGATTAATCAGCCCGGTCTATTGCTACTTTCAAGTAAATTAAGTTATAGTCAAATAAACCGCAATCTGCTTGCATGCCTTGTCAAATCTACCATGTGTTCTGCAAACCCCCTGCCATAATGAGCAGTGACCGAGGCATGTGAGAGACCAGTGGTCAGTGCAGCTGCTGGGGGTAATGGTGTATTGAATGACGGACAGTGCTGGGGTCAGGGGCCGGATCCCGCGGATCCATTCATAGGAAGCAGCTGCTCCACACCTGGGCCACAGAGAACCAGAGAACTGACCATCCTTGGCCCTCCTCCAGCCCACGCCACCATCAGTCCGGTTCATCACTCACCAACTACATCAATACAAACCAGAGTAGACTACTCAATCAACTCATTCATCAAACTCATCACCATCTTGATGCCTTTATTGAGTCTCCCTTCACAGTTATTCATTCTGACTGAAAGTTATCAGCACTGATTGTGCATCAAAGAGAGATGTGATGAAATAAATAATTAATCTGAAAAAATGGATATGCTTCACTAAGCGCTCATTTGGGCTTCAAAAGCTCCAAAACAAATTAAAAAATGTTTTCGTTTGCTTTAGGGTCCTTAATTTGCTTTTATGAGACTACTTGTGCATGAAAAGCTGCCTTGTAAATCCTCCAGCTTTTGAAGTGCTGGTCATAGAAAAATCAATGGAAATGAAGTGATTTTCTCCTCAGTTTTCACTCAATCTTATTTTATTTGCAAATGAAGAGGTCCACTGAGGTGAGGGGATAACAGGATAATGAGGGCAACAGCGGCCATCCCTGACCACTCACACAACA
Source organism: Sinocyclocheilus anophthalmus (assembly GCA_018155175.1). Lineage (NCBI taxonomy): Eukaryota > Metazoa > Chordata > Actinopteri > Cypriniformes > Cyprinidae > Sinocyclocheilus > Sinocyclocheilus anophthalmus. The sequence continues at coordinate 473,551 of JADLZN010001352.1, read as the reverse complement.
CTTTAACACCACAAAGCCATCTGAAAATCTGTTTAAAGTGCAGATGAAAGTTGATTTTATTTGTCTACTTTTATGTTATGCTTGTGATTCCAGCACAGACATAAGAACAACATAGCAACATAGCATAGTGCTTACAATGGGACTACCACAGTGGTTCTCTGAGGCTCCCAGTTGTCCAACACAATATTAGAATCCTGCAGCCCCATAACATTTTCTTAAGAAGAAAATGTGAACTTTAAAAAAATCACTGTAAAGCCATGCTAGGGTGATATGAGCTGTGTTGCTATGTGGTTGCTATAGGGTGATCTGAGTGGTTTCATATGGTTTCTAGGTGGTTGTTATTGCGTTCTTAGTAGTTGCTAGGTGATTGCTTACTAGCCCAAGTCAAAAAACCCACAAACAAATCTCTAAGCATGGCTTTTGTCCCTCCACGTAAGCCAGTGGGGCATTTTGGCAATTTTTATCAGTTGCCAGGTTAAAATCAATGAGTCTAAATGCTTAGGAAAGAACAAATCCCCTCAACATTGCCACAAAGTTTTGATGTAGCATTCATGTCATGCACAAACAGTACAGGATTAGTTAAGCACAGAGGTTTAATATTTAAATGATAATGGTTTTCAAAAAAACATTATACTTTGATGTCTGCAAATAAGACTTCTTCAACAAAATTGAACAATGTCAATTTTATCTAAAGAGTTAAAGATGCTGTCCACAATAGGAATCTGTGCAAATAGGAGTTTTGCAAGAGGCCAAATATTCCCCTTACAGTGTTCAAGTTGGTCACAAAATTTAACCATGTAATTTTATCTGAAGAGTTAGAGACACTGTCTTATTTACCTTTGTGTGGTGAAATTTTGCAGGTGAAATCCAGTATTTTCAATAGAAATCTCTGAAAATGGGAATTTCAAGGAAGGGCAAATCATGTGAATTTGCCACACTGACCAACAAAATATGACTTTTATCTTTTTTTTGCAAAATTTCGCTATTGTGGCCTGAACCTGACATATCTGTAAAAAAAAAAATTGTTTTGCAAACCGGAGACGTACATTTGGGCTCATCTCAAAATATTTTCTACTCTAACAAAGACTCAAATAACCAACCACAAAGCTTGCAGACTTAATTTTTGGTCAAGTTGGTCATGCAAGTTGGTCATGCAAATTCGCCACGTTGACCAACAGAAAGTGACTTCTGTGTGTGAACTCTGTCAATGTAGTATTAATGGATTGATAATGACTAGTGGTTACTGCTTTGACATTACAGGGACTGATGAACACACTCAGCTCCTTATTCAGTGGAGAGTGGCTAATGAAGCCCTCTTCACTGGAAAGCGTAATGCTGCCATCAGAGGTTTTGAGTAAGTAAACAAGTTATGTAAAATGTACTTTTATTCAGGTGCTGTTGACTCTGAACGTAGTAAATACTAACATTCAAGCAAAGGTCTTACTGCCTTCTTTTTATGCTTGATTTCTGTGCATTTATTATGACAGAGCTTTTGTGACAGAGCAGGGACTTGAGGGCAACATTTCTGCCGCTCAAGTCAAAAGAAAGTGGGAGAACCTAAAACAAAGATATAAAGTAAGATATATCTTTTTTTTAATTAGTAAACCCCAAAATTTTTATTAGTTCATGATTTGATCATGCTAATGTTTTTCCATGTCATAGTAATGCAGTAATCTAATGAATGTAATTGACTGTCTTGATATTGTGCTTTTCAGACCCGGGATATCCAACAAAGATATCGAGGAACTTCCCCTTGTGGTCAGTGATGGCCTGCAGCTGAACAGCGTGGAACAGCTTCCTATTAAAATAGCATGGGGCATCACTTGCTGGTGGCTTGATCCGGATGTGGCATCTGTCTATTGCACCAGCTACCATGTGGAAAACTGGAGACCTAGCCAGCTGGGCAAAACCTGCTCCCACTGACTCCAGGTCATCCGGGGTCGGGAAAGTGATCAGCCTCCTCAAAATACTGATGACTGCCCTGCTGATTCTGTGCAGAATGTCATGCACCGTGGACTTTGGGATGTCAAAGCCCAGTGACAGCAGCCTGTACGATGCTGCGTGGGCCAGCCAGTAGAGAAACACCAGCACCTCAACATCTTTCTCCCAGCCATGGTCAGAATCTGACTTCAAAGCAGCGATGAGGGACATCGGAGGTTTGAACGGAGGTCAGATCCATCTTCGAAATACAATTGAAGAATTGGCACAGCAGCATTCAGGCGGCAGTAGGTCGTAGGGCTCACAGTCTGTAATGTGTGTGTATATATCTTTTTTTTAGAATATGTATATTATTTATTTATGTTTATATTTATGTATATATTGTATCTATCTATAATATTTATTTAGGCTATGTATATATTGTATGTATTCATTCTCTCCCTCTCTCGTCTCTTTCTTCTCCATTTATCTAATTGTGGTATATGTATTCATTCAAGTTTATGCATTGATTCATGTCTTTTGTTTGTCCTGTGTATTTCTATGCATTTATTTATATCAATAAATTACTTTATTTCGTTGCTCCAAATGAGCTTGACTTTTTATTCTGAGGTAAAATTTGCTAGCTAAATAGGTGATTGTTCTTAACTTATTTGATAAATGATTTACAAGCTGTCGACGAAGGCATGATCTTTTATTTATTTAGTCATTTATTAGACGCTTTTATCCAAAAGTGACTTACAAATGAGGACAACAGAAGCAATCAATTGCAGTATTAAAACAACTAAAAACAGATCAAACTAAAGCTAAAACTTTGTTTTAAAAACTTTATAAATACTACCTATACATATTTAAAAAATAAAGAGATTAAATAAAAATGACAAATGCATACAATCAAAATTTCTAACATAACACTAAGCCAAACCCCAAAAAAAACAACTACATATGTGTATGTACAACCATACACACATACATATATATTATCACACCCCTTTCTAATTCAATTATTTCATTTCCATTTAGTTTGTTGAAGTATTAAAATAACTCAAATTAAATCAAACTAAAAACTTAAAAGACCTATACAGACATAATAAATTCAGACATAGTTTAACTCAAATTAAAATAAATAACAAATACAAATAATACAAATCAAATGACAGTAGTTTATCAGTAATCCTAAAAAATCTGTGATCTGCGAGCAGCCGACCGACGCCGCCTCTGAGCTGTTGATCCAATCAAAGTTAAAACGCCGATTAAAGCGGTAAGAATAACGTGAAACATTGCTGATGTTCGAGCAGTAGTGAGGGCTCTTTACATTTTGGCGCTGCAGTGAAGACACATGTCACGTGACAACATCAACATGGCGGATGTAGTACGTCCGAATTCCATTCATACTACTCGCATTCATACTATATAGAACGTACTTTTTTAACGGTCGAGTAGTACGTTCAAATTCAAATGTAGTACCTACTAAGCAGTATGCGATTTCGGACGCACCCCATGTTTTGAGACCCCTGCACTAAACACTGAACAACAGCAAGCTGAATCTCAAATGATCTGATTGAATGTTTACCAACATGCTATCATGCTCAAACTCGACTCAGAAACGTTGATATCTGTCCCTGACCCGGCTCATTACAAGACTCCTTCTGTAAACAGCAACTCCCTCGACATGCACCGAGACAGCCAATACCAATACAATCTTGCTGAGCCTTGAACTTGGATGCCGTCAATGCCAACATCACTGCGCCATTCCCACTCACCGTCACCCAGGCGTGACATGGCTTTGGCCCAGACCATGGTCTGTTATTATACTTGAATATCAGAGCCTGCCGTCATCACAGCCTCTCTCATTAGCCTTGGCCATGTCTGCTGCGCTCTAATGAGACAAGTCTTTAATGTAAAGTTGCTCTCCGGTGAGGGCCTGCTGATGAGGGAGCATGTGTGTTTTGGAGTCGCCGCTGAATTACCTTGGCGTCTGACTGAGGGGAGACACCTGGGCCTCGCCGCCGGAGGGGGGTTAGCCACGGTTACGGCGCTCCCATGGGGCCAGGTCCCATCTGCGAGAGGTGCTGTGGTAAATTCTCATTGGGACAGCGGGTGGCTGCGTAAGAGACCTCGTCTTTATCTGTCTGATGGGCATGAGAGGCTTTTGTTTGAAGACATGCAGGAGAATTTGAGATGACGGAATAACATAATGAACTAAAGGATGCTGCCCATATGAATCTCTCTGGCATGTGGTGTCATTTTCATTTGTCTGTTTAGGTATTCATTTGGCACGGTCAAGTTGTCAGAGTGGTTTTCCACTCAAGGTAGCGAATGATTACCTATTTACATAAATCAAAAGGTTTGTAAACACTGTATATTAAGTGGAAAATTTATAACATATAACTATAATTCTTTCAATGTTAAAATGGTCTAATATGGACTAGTGTTGCTTTCGTCAACGAAAATTATGACTACATATCGTCGTCAACGAACCTTTATCACGTGACGAAAACGAGACGCAACGTAAATGCTGGTCATGTGACGATGACTATAATTAAATGTATAATGCAATATTGTTGACGAATAAAAACGAGACTAAATATGGTTTACAAAATAAAAACTATGCTAAAACGTCTCTTCATTTTCGTTGACCAAAACGAGACGAAACAAAATGTTATAACGCTATTTCGTTTCGTTTAGTCGCGTTATTATTATTATTTTGCAGTATTTCTGTTTCCTGTGTCTCACTTCAGGGGCTGCATCAGGTCGCACTGCGCAGACGCAGGCGACGTCACTTCCTCAAGCCCCACCCGCGGCATTATTTAGAACAGTGTTTCCCAACCGGGGTACTGTGTAAAAAATATTTTTTTATATTTTTAAATTGCTAAAATGTTCAAAAAAGCAGCTATTATATAATATCCATTTCTAATGTCGCCAATAATTAGAGATGCACTGAAATTCCGGCTGCCGAAAATTAGTTCACCGAAAATTAGTTTCACTTTCACGTGGTGTGACGCTCTGTGTATTATCCCGCTCTATGTGTGCGCTCCGCTCAGTCGCTCACGGCCCATGTGAGTGCTCCACTCATATACCGTTCATGCTCATCGGAACAGCAAAGTCCACTCAAAAATCGAGCTGACAGGAAACATCTATGTAGTACAGTATTGTTTCTGTTGCAATAGCCCTACTGTGCTGTAACAAGGTGTGGTATATGGGCAACTCTGGTAACGCTGCCCTCTCATTCATTGATCTGCTAACCGTTATGCTCATGTGTCCTCTGATAATAATAGCTTTCTAGGATTAAACATTATTTGGATAATTGGTAAAAAAAAAAAAAAATCTCTTAATAGCCCTACTGTGTGTTAGACCTACCCGAAAAACTAAAAAGCAATTTATTTCATTTGTAGGCCTATCGTGATTTTTTTTATTTGTGCTATCATTAGTAATTTCTTTATTTGTTCTTATTTTATTATTAACTGCTTAGCCTCCTTGTCATTTTTTATTCAATTCAAAGTTTTAAATCAAGCTATCTCGTGCTACTGCAACAAAATTACCCAACTGTAAAATCAAAAATACACTGAGTGAGCAAAACGTTGTTTAATTACCATTATAACTAGCTATCTCACAATGTTTACATATGAATAAAAGCCTACATTAAAATCTGTCATATAAATTGGTCTCTTCATTAGAAATTAGCCTACTGATTGCCACCATTGATAGACACATTTTTTTTTATAATATTAAAAATATCTGTATGACATTATATTCTGCAGTTCTTCCCTGTTGTACCGAATATCTATACTTTTCAAATTATCACATCGAAGTTAGAAATTCAAATATTGTGACAAAATTTATTTTGTAGGGTGCCACAAATTTGTTAAAATTTCCAAAGGGTGCCGCGACTAAAGAAAGGTTGGGAAACACTGATTTAGAAGACGAAAACCAAACAAAGTTAAGTCTGACACAGAGAAAGGGACCGATGGCCGGCCAGCCGGGGGTTCGTCTTTATTTAAGTTTATGTGTGTGTACTTCTAACATGTTTTGTTGGTAAAATAAATGTTGTAAATTCAAATCAGAGTGTCTTCCGTGTTTGGAATGGATGTATTCTTTAGTCTATAAGGTAACAACAATATAATAAGATAGCCTTGTTTGAAATGGGTTTGGCTAAAAGAAAATGTTGGTTTCGTCTATACTACTAGGTACTTATACTATATTGACTGGGTTAAATAGAATTGCATTACTAAAAAGAGACTAAAATACAATTTTCTTTGACTAAAACTAGACTAAATGTCATCAGTTTTCGTCGACTAAAACTAGACTAAAATGTCATCAATTTTCATCTACTTAAACTAGACGAAAATAGTCATGGATAACTCTGACTAAAATAAGAGTAAAATGCTCAGACTTTTAGTTGACTGAAATTTGACTAGACTAAAAAGAGTATGAACGTGACTAAAACTAATAAAAACTAAAATGACAGCTTCACACAAAGACTAGACTAAAACTAAAATTAAGTTTAAAACAGGCTGCCAAAAACAACACTAATATGGACAGACAACTATAATTTAAAAAAAACTGTAAAGAAAATGGCTTTTTGCATGTAATGATTTGTATATAAATCATTATTTTGAGTCAAATCTTTTCAATGAAACATTTGAAGTGATGCACAAAACTGCTCTCTGAATTTCCCAGAAGCATTATTATATGATAAGTTCCATTGTTAGCAAAATGGTTCAGCTATTCAGTGTTTCACAAAAACATAGTTCCAATCAACTTTTGCAAACAGCGTCACAAAGTTATGCAGTCACAACGACAGCTCTGAACTGTTTTTTAATAAACATAATATAAAAATATAAAATAAATGCTTTTTAAAAGCTCACAATCTTTTAGTCTTTAAAGATTTCTTAGCATCTAATATTGTCTATGTACAACCTTAATAAGCCTAATATTGTCAGCAAAACCATAAAGTTGGGATTACGAATGTGCTCTAGCACTACGAATCAGAGTGTGACATAAGGGAACCCATATTTTAATCAAACGTCTGTAAATTAAGCAAAACATTGAAGAACAAATGCAAAAATGCCCTAAGATGTTATGTTAATTATTTACAGCAATAATCTGACATCTTTAAACCAACTAATTAACAGAAGTTATTACTTTACCACCTGCACAACGTCATTTTATGTCATGACAACTCTCTGAAAGATTAGCACAGTAATATACATGGCAATGTTAATGTATTTGATCTTGGTCTGCGACAGCTGCTGCTTCTGTTGTGGCAAGCAAGACAGAGACTGCCACAGACATGTAAGACATACCGCTGCTGTACATACAGTGTTGGGGAGTAACTAGTTACATGTAATGGAATTACATAATTTAATTACAAAATAAATGTAATTTCATTAATGAGAAAAAATGTGTAATTAAATTACAGTTACGTATGAACATGTTAAGGATTACAAAGGGGTTTACATCTGAATATTTTCACACACATGCAGATTTGATTGATTTTTCCCAAATTGCATTGACTGCTTTAAAATATGAGATACCAATGTTTCAGGATTTTAGGACACAGAATAGGACACATGCTTATTCAATAACTGTTTTATTTCCGATTTGGGTTTGTGCCTATGCTTTTTTTTTTAGATTAACTGTTTTTTTTCCAAGGCATTGTTAGATGCCATTGTTTCCTGTCATAGCTATGCAAAGATTTTGATTTCAAAACAGTATCATAACTATTAAACTACATCTTATTTTTTTAAACTGTTTTAACCTCAAACGATCTCACAGTACAAAGAGTGCCACCATCGGCCTTTGTGGTGGCTGTTCTTTAAAATTAAAATATTATAATCTTTATTCAAGTGATGAAGGATTTCGAAAGTGTGACAGTAATCAGCGTTGAATACTACTGTAATGTTAACCCTGCCTGCTTTAAATGTTTCAATATGATTAACAGTTGAAAACATTTGTTTGAAATTTAGAAAAGTAATCAAAAATAATCAAATGTAATCAGCTATTTACTTTAATAAAGTAATTGAAATAGTGACACTACTTGTTATATTTTAAATAGGGTAACTTGTAATCTTCCCACCACTGTGTACATGTAACATACATGAATTTACCCTGTACATATAACATGCGTGAATTTACCTGTAGCAGATCTATACAGGTGGAGCTGGGGTAGGTAGAGGGTTCTGAAGCGATGTAAACTGCTTCACAAACGCTGGCAAGTGTTTGAATGGTGGAATAACGCAAGCTCATGTGTGTGCTTTTAAATGAACAGAAACCAATACGCCTGTGCCGTGTCAGGCAGGCAAGGCAAGTTTAATTTGTATAGGACATTTCATACACATGGTAATTCAAGTGCTTTACCTAAACTAAAATCAACAATAAGCACAACAAAACAAGAATTTAAAACTTTGAAAATTATGTTAAAAAAATAAAAAATTGATTTAAAGATGTTTAAAAAAAATGAATTTAGAAAACGATTATACAGCTAATATAGTGCAATCAGTTCGGGCATTGCACAGTGCTCATTCAGTAAATTCACAGCTAAACAGATGATTTTTGAGTCTGCATTTAAATGTGACTAATGTTTTGGCACATCTGATCTCTTCTGGAAGCTGATTCCACCTGCGGGTGGCATAATAACTAAAAGCACATTCCCCTTGTTTTGTGTGAACCCTTGGTATTTTCTAACTGACTCGATCCTAATGATCTGAGTGGTCTGTTATGTTTATATTCAGTGAGCATATCTGCTATATATTTATGTCCTAGGCCATTGAGTGATTTATAACGAGTAAAAGTACTTTAAAATCAAAATATAACTTAAATATAACTTGAAGCCAGTGTAAGGACCTGAGGACGGGTGTGATATGCTCAGATTTTCTGGTCTAGTCAGAATCCTGGCAGCAGCATTCTGAATGAGCTGCAGCTGTCTAATGGTCTTCCTGGGAAGGCCGGTGAGGAGACCATTACAATGTCCACACCTGCTGGTGATAAGGCATGAACAGTTTCTCCAAGTCTTGACTGAAACAAAACCTCTAATTCTAATTCTTGCAAGTTTTTGAGATGATAGTAAAGATTTGAGATGATAATATGCTGATTTGGTTATTGCTTTGACATGACTACTGAAACTAAGTCTGTCTCCAGAATCACACCAAGATCCCGACTTGATTTTTAGGTGTTTGACCCCTAGAGTCAAGGTATGCATTCGCCTTGAGAACTTCATCTTTGTTTCCAAATGCCATGACTTCAGTTTTTTTTTTTTCCTTGTTTAACTGAAGAAAGGTTTGGCACATCCTACTGTTTATTTCATCAATGCATTGGCAGAGGGAATCAATGGGGCTGTAGTCATTTGGAGATAAGGCTAGTTAAATCTGGGTATCATCTGCATAGCTGTGAGAGGCGATTTGGTTCTTTCTCATTATTTGACTTGTGGGGAGCATATACAGTCTAAACAAGAGCGGTGCAAGAATTGAGCCTTGTTGGGACTCCGCATGCCATGGACGTCCACTTAAGACTTATGCTCTCCTATACTCACATAAAAACCTCTCCCTTCTAAATATGACCTGAACCATTTAATTACCATGCCAGAAAGCCCGACCAAGTTTTCCAGTCTCTCTAGTAGTATGTTATGATCGACAGTATCAAACGCAGCACTGAGATCTAGTAGTACCAGCACTGATATTTTGCCAGATTCTGAATTTAAGCGAATATCATTTATTATCTTAATGAGTGCTGTCTCTGTGCTGTGATGCGGTCTGAAACCAGATTGAAAATTGTCCAGGTATCCTTTTGAGTTTAAGTATTTGTTCAGCTGTTTAAAGACTACCTTTTCAATAATCTTTCTTATAAAAGGAAGGTTTGATATTGGTCGGGTAGTTGCTCAATATGGTTTTATCAAGATTTCTCTTTTTCAGAAGGGTTTAACAACTGCAGTTTTCAGGGAGTTTTGAAAAGTCCCAGAAAGAAGTGAGGCGTTCACCCACGTCTAAAGATCTGCGTCCAAACAGTTAAGCACCCTTTTGAAAAAATGTGGGAAGTGTGTCAAGATAGCAGGTTTGACGATTTAAGGTGCTGTACTATTTCTTCCAAAATTTTGCTGTCAATTTCTTCAAAAGCAGACATAGTATCTTCTTTTTGATATTGTTGTCGAATATGTCTAACCTCTGCATAACTTGGGGTTGTGCTAATCGCCTTCCTGATATTATTTATCTTTTCAGAAAAGAAGGAAGCAAACTTATTGCATTTGCTGTCGGAGAGCATTTAGTTGGGAATCTGACTTGGGGTTTGTCAGTCTCTCAACAGTAGCAAAAAGAGTGCGAGTGTTGTTTAAGTTACTGTTTATAAGGTTTGAGAAGAATGACTGTCTAGCTTTGCCTAGTTCCACATTGAAAGTACGAAGGCTGTCTTTATATATGCTATAGTGTATTTTAAGTTTCGTCTTCCGCCACATCCGCTCTGCTTTTCTGCATTGTCTTTTCATACTTTGAACTGCTGTTGATTTTCTCCAAGCTGATTTCGGTCTGCCAGTCTTCCTGCTGACTTTCAAAGGAGCAATGTCATCAATAACATTCTTAACTTTTTAGTTAAAGGAATCAAGGAGAAGATCAACAGAGTCTGCAGAAATGCTTGGTGTTAAAGATATAGCCTCCATAAATAGCACACTAGTGTTTTTCGTTAATGCATCTCTTTCTGACTGAGACCGATCTAGATTCAGTGGTAACAGAGATCAATATATCAAAGAAAATACAGATGTGATCAGATAGTGCTACGTCCTTAACAACAATGGTTTAAATGTTTAGACCTCTACTGATGATTAAATTTATATTATGTTCACGTTTGTGTGTGGGTTCATGCACATGCTGGATCAGGTCAAAAGTATTTAAAACAGTTATAGTTTCTTTTGTAGTTTTGTTTTCTGCATTCTCTATGTGAATATTACAATCCCCTGCAATAGCAAAACGTCATCATGATCATGGAAAATCATTGTTAGCATTTCTGTGAACTCTTCAACAAAGTCTGGAGAGTATTTTGGAGGCCTGTAAATAATGATGAACAGAATGCGTGGAGCACCTTTCAACACAATCCCTAGATATTCAAAAGACAAGTACTGACCAAATGACACTTGCTTTCATTGATAGACATCTTTAAATAGAGCAGCGACACCTCCACCTCTCCTAACAGTCCTGCAAAACACTCATGAAATGAAGTTAGGAGGGGCTGTTTCATTGAGGACCGTTGCACTGCAGCTGTCTTCTAGCCATGTTTCATTTAGAAACATAAAATCCAGGTTGTTTGTGGTTATTAAGTCATTGATTAGAAATGATTTTATTTTTTAGTGAGCGAATGTTTAAAAATTCTAACTTGATGGCATTGCATTTTGTCTCAACAGCAATATTATTTTGATGCATAACAGGCCGCAGATTAGATGAATCGGCCTTACGGCTTGTGAAGGCTTTAGACTTTCTATCACGTGATAAAACATAAATAGAGAAAACTACAGGCACACTGGTTTCCCGCTTGTTCTGTAAACATTTGTTAATGTTGCTGCTATTATAGCGGGGACCTGACACATATCACTGAGAGCTGCTATCAGTTGTTTTTGGTTCACCTACTGCAGATGGAGGGTTTGGGCCCTGGCGTTGTGGCAGCGGCCGGAGAGCTCTCACAGGAGGAGGAGGACGAGCTGGGCCCACAGGCTTCGGTGGTTGTGGGGCCCTCCGTTTTTTTTAGTTGATATCTGGGGGCTTGCAGCAAAAGGGTGGGAGAGTCTGGTCCCAGCATAAACCATTTCCTCCATTTTCTGTGAGAAGCTTAGAAGTGGTGATGTTGGAGAGAGGGATAATGTGTCTGGTGAGATGGGCTGTGGCTCTGGTGTTTCCGGTGGTTGAAATATGTTGTCCTGGCTTCCCTGGCTGTTTTCCAGAAAGTCGTCCTTGGGTGCTGAGTCTTGGAGCTGTTCTGATACGTCACAGTCTGTCTGTGATGAGCTCTGTGGGCAGGGCTCAGCCGGGATGTTGTCCATGAGCAGTGCTTGTTGCGTGGTGTTATCAGTGTCCTTGTGGTATGTGTCAACCACATGATGACTTGGAAGCTGATATGAAGTCTTGTGGTCACTCATACTCTGTCCAGGTATGTGTGTGCCGTTCAGGTTGAGTAGTTTGGCACACACTATTGAAGGATGACGGATGGAGAAGTAGATGTTGTCTTTTAGCACTCTTGCACCAAGTTTGTTTAGGTGGAGGCCATCCAGTTTAAACAGTTGTCTATGGCCCCAGAAAAGATTGAAGTTATCGTGAAGTGTTGAAGTGTAGATAACAATGTGATTACTAGATGATTGCTTTAAAAGGTTTTTTTTAAAGGGGTCATATGATGCGATTTCAATTTTTCCTTTCTCTTTGGAGTGTTACAAGCTCTTGGTGCATAAAGAAGATCTGTAAAGTTGCAAAGACTAAAGTCTCAAATCCAAAGGGATCGCTGAGGAAATACTTCACCTTCGCGCTGTCGATCGCCGATCGGTTTTTTGAACCTTGAAAAAAAAACACCCGCATAAACACTATCATTTACTCAGACCATTACACTTTCCCTACTTTCTTTATGATTTCAATTTGCAAGTGTTTAACAAGCCAATCATCATGCTTTACATGTATGCTATATACAGTATATACTATATAGGAAATATTAATCACCTTTAAATCTTAAATCTAAAAACTCAAAAAATCAATCATAGAATCAAGAATAAAATAGAGTTTGAAGAATAAAAGAAATCATCAATAATTTCTCAAGGTACAAACACAATTTGGCTCCATTTTATGTTATGTATTACACAAAGTGTATGGAAGGAAAAAAGCACATATTTTAGTATTTCAGTGTGATTTCATGATGCTTTAGGTGAGAAAAGAATGAAGGCTGCCTGATAATGAAAGCCTTCAAACCAAAATGTGCTTTTTCTCTGAACTGGAGTCTGCAGGTGCTGCAATCAGCCGCACCGCTGAGTGAATCTAATGATCATTCACACCAACGTGATAATGATCTGATCTAAAGCCAGTCGAGTGAGATGAAACAGAATTTGAAGATGGGTGTAAAAAGCTCCCATCATTGACGACTCACTCATACCAAAAAGACAGCAAAGCGTCCATCAGTATATCGCGGGCAGAATTTGTACTTCGGATCTCGTTCCAGAATCCAGAATCAACTCCTTTCATGTCAAGTAAAAGCTCTGGGTTTTTAGGGTTTATCAATATATCCTCATCTCCAAAATGCGAAAAAATAAATAAATCACAATTTGCTCTAATTGACTGAATGCATGTGTGTATTTTTGATAAACAGAAATATCTCTGCCCATTAAACATGCAAATAAGCACTTTTGGGCTTTATAAAATGCAAAGGAATTTTTACGGCCAATCCTAAAGGCAATCTCTCCGACACAAATTCCCTTAAATGCTTCCAGCATCTTCACTAAAATGCTAAATTATGAAATAATAATCGTAATTATCTTCACTTTCTCACCGCCCATAATGTTTCAGAGTGTGCTGGCTTGATATCACGAAGACGTGAGTTACTATGTGATCTGACTAAGAAGTGTTCCCCTTAATGTAGGCAAGGCATTTAGAAATGCCTCTAGAGCGAGTCTAATCAGAAAGCCATGCTTCTGATCATGAGCAAACATATCCATTCCCTCATTAAGCTGAAGGTATGGCAAAGCATGACTGTGGGGTATAATACGCTAAGAGATTCCCATTTTAGATTTGCATTCACAAATATAATGTCCAGTGTTGTAGTACAAAGTAATTTTTTTCAATATGGGGTTGTGGCTCTTTATTATTCATATTCATCATGGTTGAGGGATTCTTTATAACGCATCTGGATGAGAAAAAAACACCTTAGGCTAAATTCATACACAATTGAATCATCCGTATGGGTTTGCTCCTAATTTGTAACATAATAGCAAATTTGAGCTATTATTATATTTTTGTACTATAAAAGGTATATGAAAAACAAATTGATGTGTTTATCAGCATGTGTGCGGCTACAGTTTAGGATTCAGGATCCATTGCCATATGGTCATGAAAGTGTTTGCATTAATCTACAGTTACTTTTATAAACTACGTAGGTACCTGTCATCTTTGGTTTTTTTAAAGGTTATACTGTCTCCTGACTCTACATCTAACCTTTAGCAGACATCAAACACAATGAAGTTGTCAGAAAACACCCAGATATAGACAGAAAATGGTGTCAGGACGGTTCACTATTCTTAGGACGGGCCATAACCTTTGACCTTAAATAGACTCTCTGTTAAATCATGTGAACAGCTGTGAAGCTGCAGCTCAGTTAAAGGCACAATATGTAAGATTTTTTTTTAAAATATCCAAAAACCACTAGAACAGTGTTATATATTTTGCTGACTTGTGTATTTACATTATCCCAAATGTTTCGAAGAATGTTGAAATCCAGAGAAATAAGCAATTTTAATAGTGACACGGACCGTGTCCATAGTGTCATTGTGTCGCCTGCCAATGACGCCACAACCCCTCGACTTCCGGTTTTGTTTTGTAGAAAACATGGAAACACCAAAGACGCTTTAATATGTTGTACCGTCATCAAACTAGGCCTTTGTCTATTTGCTTATTTTGAAAACGCGCCCTCTAGCGGCGAAAATTACATATTGTGCCTTTAAGCTGGATTCCCTATAGAATGACAAGATGTTTTTTTTCAACACAAATAAATAATTCGACAGCTTTGTTAAATAATCACCATTACTAAAGAAGCATGATTCAAACAAACATGATATCATGCAGATATCTGGGTTGCAATGATTATAACAAAATTCTTCTTCGATGCACATTTTTGGCAGCCAGACAGCTGACTAAATAATAAAACCTGGTTACATCTCTGACAATCGGTATTATGCTGAAAAAAATTAAGAAGAAAAATGGAACATCTAAAGCAGTTATTTTATGCAAAGCATTTAAGAAGTTATGCATGTCTATAAAATAACAGAGCCAGAAAAGGGCATGATTATATGCATTATTTTTAGAGAAACACAGACAGAATGCAAATTTGAAAATGATTAACCATTTAGTTGTAGGCCTATTTCTTGAGGATAGAACACATGCAAGTAAAATGTGCCAACCAAGTCTGTTGCCACATTAACAAACTATCAGACACAAAGCAGAATGTAACGAGGATGAGCAACCCCGTCTAGTGGTCAGCAGTGGTACTTTCCCTTGTAGAGCAGAGGAAAATACCCATCTCAAAAAAGGATAATTAATTTAAATATTTTAATAAAATACTAATATTAATAATAGTCATATTCGATAATGTTTACATATAGAATTATCATTTGTACAAAATACATATAAGAGCAGGAGTGTAACACTGATTAAATGGTAATTCTGAACTACCTAGTTTCTATATAGCAGGGTTCCTCAAATCTTGCTCTGGAGGGCCAATGCGCTGCAGAGTTTAGCTCCAACCCTGATCAAACTCGCCTACCTGTGATTTTCTAATGATCCTGAAGACATTGATTAGCATGCTCATGTGTGTTTGATTAGGGTCAGAGCTAAACTCTGCAGGAAGGTGGATCTCGTGGGCCAGATTTGAGGATCCCTGCTATATAGCCTAACTAGCCTATATTTCTTTATTTACATAATATATAATTTTTACACAACATTCCTTGTTGACTTTTAGAACAATACTCTTGTTCTTGTGATATTGCTTATATGCGGTTGTACAAACAAGCAGTTTGTATATATTGGTAAACTTACATTTCTGTAGGCCGCCATGCAAGGCAGAGATCGAAAGCCTGTCTGAAACCTTTTGGAAACGGAGCGTCCTGGAATCCCTCGACACCAGATCCACTCCAGGTTTTCCATTTCCCGCTAATGAGTGAGAGAAACGACTCACAAACACAGGTCTTAACTTCAAAAACATTTTTTTAAAAAAAGGTCAATTCACACAGCATTGCTTCAGTTTCAGAAGGAAATTCCGACGCTTCAACTTCAACTAAAACCTGCTTTTTGCACCAGGCAAATCTTCTTATCACTCCGCACCTGCTTGAACTTGGTTAAGCGGAGGGATACAAACGGTGAAGCGTCCAAGTGTGGGAATATTTTGTATACGCACTATTTTGCAAAATAATTATTAGACTATTTTAAATATAATATTGTAATATAATATTATTGCCTATGAAATGAAATTATAACATTTTGCCTAATATTAATATAAGGGAGACTTTATTCTAAATAATAATTATCATAATATATTAGGTGTATGTAATATGTTTCTTTATAACATAATTATTTATAACACGTAGCATAATATTAATAGACATCGGCTGCAAAAATGATAACTCGATATTATGAAGCTGTCAATCGTGTTTGGAGTGAGCGCGCGCGCACGCCTCCTCTCTGCCTCCTCCCCTTAGCAACAGAGGCAAGATGGCGGCCCCCAGTAACGCCGAACGTTCTCCTGATCTGTCAGTGCCGCTGAAGATTCCCAAAACCGAGGTTCCTTCCCCAGAATCCGAGGATCTGAGTGACAGCAACCAATACCATTCCAACCCCTCCACCCCTAATAGATTCTCTCCTCTGAACGTCGGGGTTTCGCTGTCCGGGGGCGCAGGCCGGAGTGGATCGGCCTCTGCCTCCAACAGCTTCACCGCTTGCCGAGGCATGTCGTGGACACCGTCCGAAACCAACGCGCTGATCGCTGTGTGGGGCAACGAAAGGCTGGCGGAGGCGCGGATACAGCAGCTGGAGGTGGCCGGGACGGTGTTCTCTGGCAAGGCGCCGGGACCCGCGATGTACGAGCGGGTGTCCAGAGCGCTGTCAGAGCTGGGTTACGAAAGGACCCCATCCCAGTGCCGAGAGAGGATGAAGGTAAATAAGACATCCAAACACATGGCTGTCACTCAGATTTGCTTCGAGGCTTGTTGTCATGTTTATTTGGCTGTTTGATTTTGTTACACAGAGCTTTGGTGAAGCTGTCAAAATCAAGACACAAAGCATCGATCTGTCTCGTCTCAAGCTTATTTGAATGATTGCTGTCAGTTATGATCATGGAGTTGTTGTGATGTTTATGGTAGATTGTCTCCACATAGCTTTGGTAAAATGTCAAAATAAAAACAACACAAAACGCTTTGATTGGGGCATTGAAGTTTAGATACCACAAATTAACATAAAATATAAAGGCTTCAATGTCCATCCATATTCAGACCCAGAATCATTAGACATTAAAAGACTCTAAGGACCACAGTGCAGACCCCAAAAACGAATTAACTGTAATTTTACATCTCTGCCACTATCCTTCAAACCACTAGATTTCACCCAATTTTGTAATAATTTAATATATAGTCAAATTCGGAGGGATCACTTGTTCTTTTATATGTTTTAAGTATGTTGTATCATTTTTACATAAATATATCTGTTACGCTGAATGACAAAGGAACATTATTTCATGCATATTTATTTAGAATTTTAAAAGTTATTAGAAACATTAAAGTAGACACTTTACTTGAATTTAATATTATGCATTCTATAGCTTCATGTAATTATTTTCTTTTTTAGATTATTTTACATGTCCATTAATGTATGACTAATTGTTTCATATTTTAAATATCAAGAATTTACTTATTTTTTTTTACTCCAACATTTACCTGTCAATCTCTTATGCCACCCACAACATGAGTGATATATTATATATTAATTATTTTCTATATATATTACATTTGAAACCAATGTGACCAGAGTTATAGCAGGGTTCAAACCTACACCCTTTTGATAACTACCCCAAATCTTTAACTGATGCCCCATACCACCCAACTTTCGCACTGCTTTCACTGTGTCTGAATTTGCGTACATCCCTGCTATATAGTACGCAAAAAGCGGCATGTCGCATTTTTATGATGTCCGAATAAGGAGCTAGTGTGTGCACTAGATATTTCATAAGGCCATGCATCGCTATCAGATGTGAAAAGATGATAATAATTGAGTGTCTATTTTTAAGTGTAAGTGCTGTAAGTACTAAGATAGCTGTTCTGCATGGTTTCTGACTAGCAGTTGATTATTTGTGATGTACGTCTCAGTCTTAATTGTTTCAAATACAGTGTGCATGTATTGCTGTATCTATAAACATGACTGTCGTCTGCAGACGCTGAGACGTTGTTATAGCCGGGTGAAAGAGCACGGCATTGGGAAGAGGAAGAGCAGTTACTCCATCGAACAGCTGGAGAAGGTGTTCGGGCAGGGCGGCTGGGATTCTCAAAGCTGTCAGCCTGTGCTGATCAACAGCAGCGGGCTCTACCAGGAGATGGAGTCAGACGGCAGTACGATGGAGGACTACTCTCAGGAAGACTGGTGTAATCAGGACCTTTCTGCTGCCTTCAACACCAAAAAAAACAACAAAAAAAAAAAAAAAAAAATGAGGGAGACATAGAAAAAGGGTAATGCAATATCTCTTTGCAGTGCAGTTTAAAGTCATAATTGTAGTATCCTCCTCCTCTTTAAAAAGGAGAGTTGTACACTAGTGGTGCAACATTTTGGCAAGCATCTGAAAGATTTTAGGTTCATACCTCACCAGTCCACAGTTTAGAGATAATTTAGTTACATATTTTTAACTTGCAGTATATACATACACTTCTGTTCAGGAGGTTAATTTTTTAAAGACACATTAAAATGATCAAAATGACAGTAAAGTCTTTTACGGTGTTATAAAACAATTATTTTCAAATAAATGTTGTTCTTTTGAATTGTATTTCATCAAGACTCGGAATATTTTAATATAGATATATATCTATATATATATATATATATATTATATATATAGGATTTTTTTACACAAAAAATAGTAGTGGCACAACTTTTGTAAAACAATATGATTTTTTTTTTTCTTGGAGCCAAACCAGGCATATTAGAATAATTTTTAGGATCATGTGATACTGAAGACTGAAGTAATGGAAGATTAAAATTCAGCTTTGTCATTGCAGAAATAAATTACTTTGGGAAAAAAAAATTATCTAAACAGTTATGAATATAAAATTATTTCACAATATTACTGTATTTTTGATCAAATAAATGCAGCATAGGAGACTTTCAAAAACATAAAAAAATGTACGACCCTAAATCAATAGTATGTATTTATCAATATTATATATGTATTTATGCATATGTATAATATGATTTTTTTTACTTTTGTTTTAAGTTTTTCTGCAATGAATAATTGTATTTTAATAATTGGCAGAATTCTGCAGATTTCCAATCTTCTGCTAAAATTTGTTATATTCATATTCAGTGTGGGCCTAGTGATCATCCACAATCTTTGAAAATTTGGCACATTTCAGACCCAACTCAAAGTCTAATGCCATGTGCATATTTTCTAAAATCTCAAATAATGCAATCTCGTCTTTCACAGAAGACAACCAGCTTCCAAAAACCAGAGTTCTTCAGATACGACTGGAGCCATCTGAGCACACTCAGTAAGTTTGAACCGGTGTCCTGTTTCCCAGTCCTTTTAATTACAGAATTTCCACTCACTTCCTTCTCTCCTCGTGCTTTCTTTAGACGCCAGGAAGTGATGGAGAACGTGATGCGTATCCTGGAGTCAGTGGAGGTCAAGTGGGAGCACTTCCAGACATGGACTGACTTCTCCCGCCTCCACCTGTCCAATAAGCTGGCCATCTTCGGAGTGGGCTACAACACGCGCTGGAGAGAGGAGATTCGCTACCACTATGCAGAAATCAGCTCACAGGTCCCTCTGGGAAAACGACTGCGGGAATACTTCAACCCTGAGAAGGCCGAGGGCAGGGTTATCATGACCAAGGTGCAGAAAATGAACTGGAAAAACGTGTATTATAAGTTCCTAGACATCACTATTAGTGAAGCTCGCTGTTTGGAGCTGCACATGGAAGTGGACTGGATCCCGATCGCACAGACGAGAGCGGCAGGGTGCAGCAACGGCTCCCAGTACCTCCTGCCAGGGGGCATCCCAAAAACATATGGCCTGTATGCAATAGGCTACGAGGAGATGAGCAGGTCCAATTCTTCGTCTAGCACAGATGACATGTCCTCCCCCTCACAGGACGAGGAGGAGACGGACCATTGCGAGAGCGTGGAAAAGGACAAGAGGACATCATCCAAAGTCACTTACTGTTACCTCGGCATTGCAGAGGAAAGGACGCTACAGCAGTGTCTGTTCCAGCACTTTCAGACTTCAGGCAAACACTACAGCCGAGGGGAGCCTTCGGCTGTAACCAGGTTCCTGCAGGACAACTGCACCGGCCAGACCAAGGAGGGAGTCCTCTCTGGATTACACATCTACATTAAGTTTATCGAGGTGGAGCTGGACTTTCTCTCCGCCGGATCTTTAGTGGAATGTTTAGAGACTGCGATTGGTTATTCGTTAAAGTTCAACAAGAAGGATGCACTGTAGCGGTTACATTTGCCAATGATGCTCTTTAAAGCCAGTATTTTGAAATATAGACTTGAACTCAAAGTATTTATGTGGTATGTCAGGCACAGTCTGTTCCGAAAGGGGCCGAATAATCTCCTTTGCAGTAATTGTCTTTATCAGGGAGCGTAAACGGGAGCAAACTGCCTTTTATTTAAATCTCTCGAGATCCAAATGCAGGAACTGTCAGAAAAAAAGAATCCTTAATGAGAACTCTTAAAGAATCTAAGTATAAAGTCTATCTATATAGAAGTGTATATATATTTAAGAGTATATATTGATATTGTCCAGCATTCCAGCATTTCTAATTCTAGCATTCAAAGAATGTTTTTCATAAACCGTTTATCAATGTTTGTTTTTTATTTGTCAGATCACACGGTGTCTTTATGTATGATTGTTTCCAGGTCACAGTCTTGTTTACATGTTTGGAAGGACAAAAAAAATAAACCGGAGTAAAATGAAGTGTTTTTCAAATTTACTTTGTTTTTAAATTGGTCCATTTTAGGTGTTTTTATTTATAAAGACCTTTCAGAGTAAAACATTAATTATATACGTTTAATTTATCTTTAATAAGTTTGCTTCAACCGTGGTTGCTGTGGGTCTTAAAAAAGTCTTAAGTCATTAAGTCATGGCATTAAATATTCTATGCACTGCACAAATAAATAACAAGTATCATCCTCTGTATTTTTGTTCTGTTTTTCAATACAAATATCTAAACATCATTAAATTAAGCTACATTTACTTGAGATGCAATTTGAACTGGAATTTGTTTACTGAGAAAAAAATTAAGTGAGTTTATGATTAAAACAAGAAAAAATGTGGGAATGCAAACTTGCTTCCCCTTGAATAAGATTGATTTTTCTGAGTCTATTGATTTAGCATTTACATTTATTCATTTAGATGCTTTTTTCCAAAGCGACATACAATTGAGGAATACAATTGTTTTAATCATAAACTCTCATCATATTGATCGAAATAAATCTATCACAAATAAATCTATCACAAAACAAGACTTGTTATTCTCTTTAGACATTTGCACTGGAAAGCAAGACTAAAATACGGATGAAAAACACTTTTTCCTGCAGTGTGATCAGAACGTGTGATAAGTTATTTCCATATTTATAGTTGTTGGGAGCAGAGGTATTCAAGCCATAAGCTTTTTTTTATATATGAATGAATGGAAAATGGAGATGTGTTGGAATTCTATTTGAAACTTTGAAGTGTTGCTAATACAAGACATTTAAATTTTAAAAGGTCTTCTTAAATTTACCTTCATAAAACCTGCAGAAACACATGGTCGGTTATGTGACCAGCAGGTGGCGGTAAATATCTGGGAGTGTCTGAAAGCTGTGTCCATTAAAAAAAGTATCCATTAATGTCACATTGACATTCTAGAATAGTAAATTAAGTATTAGATTACTACTTATTGGCCCTAAGTAGTGCATGTGAAAGTACCTGTCAAACATGTGAAGTAAAGTGCATTTTGTCATTCTTAAAACATACAATAGTTCATTTTGACCCTGATGCAGTGAATTATGCCCCAAATCAGAAGACTGTATAGTGTTTTATTTAGCACAATGTGCACTTTCTCTTTGTAATGCTGCTTGTGTAGTAAACCTCTTTTGTGGTGTTGCAAAGGTAGTTGGAGAGCTGGCGTTGGTCGAGCATGTGCTAAAGAGAATCAATAATTCAAACGCAAAGTCTAATTTCCCTGCTTAGCCTGTCATATGAGATGAGTATCTCCCTCGGCCAGGGGGGGGGGAAAAACACTCCCAATGGAGGTTGCTACATTTTTTCTAACCCCAAACATTTATTATTTGCGTTAGTGATTGATTTCTCTGGACGGTGACTAAAATATATAACGCTTATTATTATTAAACATGATAAGTGTTCCCCATCGATTTCTCTTTATTCGTAGCATCTTTAACTCATGGGTATTTATTCAATCCTTGTGTTTGTTGTTTTTTTAACCTTTATTTCGCTTTTCTTTTTCTTTAGCTCTAATATTACATGTGTCCTTATGAATTCTAAAGTCACAAAAGGCATAAATGCCGTACATAAGAAATACATCTATAAGAACACAATTAATACTTTTATTAATACTGTTAAACCACCAATGATATAAATCAGACAGAAACTAATTTACAATTAAGTTATTATAATTATTATTTAATTATTTTTTATATTCTCGTTATTACTGTGTGGGTCGTGTGTATAACAACAACAAACAGCATACTAATAATAATAAAATAAGAATTAGTTTTTGTTTGTCCATTTATTTATAAATTTATAATGTAAACCAGCTCTTTGATTTGATATAATCAAAATAACTGATTTATTTCTTTATATATTTATTATTATATTGTTATATAGGTTTGTTGAAGTATTGTTGTGTGTACATATATACTATATACAGTATAGATTAAATAAACTATGTGATAAAAATAAATCATTTTTAAATATAAATTAAATTAATTAATATAAAATCAATAAACGACAAAAAAATACAAACAACAGCTTACCCGACTTATTCTGTCTCTTTGGCTACAATGCATGTTTCCTATAACTAATTGGCAACAAGGGAAATAAAACAAGAAAGGCTGTAAAATGCTGAACCCTCATGGTTTTTCATTCTTATCTCCTGGTTGTTTATGGTTGAGCTGTGTGTGGTCATAAATGATGGACCTAAATTACACTGCAGCTCATGTTCACGTCATTATCTTTTCTGTTTGCTGGTCTGGGAACTGTGAGATGATTGTGGCTCTCTTGTGTGCCTGTGTGCCTGACCTTTGGTCGATGCTGTTACAGCTCTGAATCGGTCAGTTTTGCCTTGAGAATGGCCTCCAGAGCGTGTTTTTTTTTTATATGTTGTGACGTTTTTATCGTGGTTTAAAAAGTAAAAATTACCTTCTGTGTCACGGTGTGTACTATTGTAGCTGAAACATGTGTTTATTTTATCCCACACACCCCAACTAACCCTGTCCTCTGACTTTTTGGTGGATGCAGTTCGCCCGAGGTGCTCGAGTGTGTTTAAGATATTAACTTTGACTGCAAAACCACATGATTGTTTCCAAGCAGCCCAGGGTGTCATCACAGAACTGAGCTCATCTGCCCCTAATAACCCAGCAGTCCGACTGCATCCACCTCAGCCCTGTTTCCATGGCAACATGCCATCCTAAAGAAACAGGAGTGAGGAGGTATTCACCCCCGAGGGCTGAGACCACTGTACCGCCACGACAAGCCCCACTCCCTGTCCTGTTGCATTATCATTTCAAGAGATAAAAGAACTACACAACATTAGTGCTGCTGTCCCGTCTAACTGAACAACACAAGAGCAGCCTGACTGTATTTGTATTGGTCTTCAGACTTTTAAAGAGTTGGAAAGTCAACCTGGGTAATTGATACTGTGTACAATGACCTGTGACTGCAGTCATCATGGTCATATATTAACCATAAGTATGTACATGAACTAGGCTACTGATCTGTAAAGCATTATATAAGGTTTTGATAATGACTTGGTAGTAAAAGGAAAATGTAATAAAATTGCTAAAGTGTTACCTATTGTACTAGTTTATATAACTATAATCATAACTGGTTAATTGTCAAATAGTTATTTGTCAAAATATCTATCTATCTATCTATGGTTCTCAAGCAGAAGTCACCTGTACCTGGAGTGATGACGTGTCCGTGCACTCGGGGGCGGGGCGTTCCCCGCGAGAGCAGGTGCAACAGCTCGCCGAGCGGTACCTGTAGTGCTCACCGCACTCTCTGTGCTGTCTGTGTAGTGCGTAAAGAAACTACTGCGCTGAGAGAATCTTCTGGGAACAAACGGACACTTGTTCAATCTCATTCCACTGAATTCTGAGGAGTCAAAGATGATTTCCAGCTTGGATGTAGCAGCGGTCTTCCCACGGTGAACGTCGCTTGTTTTGAGGAGAACACACAGTTTTAGGACACTTGAACGAGTCTCAGCGCTTTGATTTGTTTGTAGATAACCGTTATCTACGGCACGCGCAGTGTTAATACGGACTAGCGCGCGCAGAGCGGACACTCTTCACATGCTGAGCCATGGAGACGCTGACTTCAGCAAAACTTCACACCTGCCTTTCAATATTCACATTTCTGTGCTGTATCTCAGGTAGGGCTGCTTCGACACGATGGCTAGACAACAATGTGACTCTGTGCGTGTTTTGTAAAATACTTCATGGTGTTCACAATACTTGGATATA
The DNA here is from genome assembly GCA_018155175.1 of Sinocyclocheilus anophthalmus. Lineage (NCBI taxonomy): Eukaryota > Metazoa > Chordata > Actinopteri > Cypriniformes > Cyprinidae > Sinocyclocheilus > Sinocyclocheilus anophthalmus. The sequence continues at coordinate 448,949 of JADLZN010001352.1, read as the reverse complement.
GATATGGTTGCTATGCTACTTTGAGTTCAGTTGATTAGGCAGTTTTTTTAAAGTCAAAAGATTTATAAAAAAAAAAAAAAAAAAAAACTTTTTACAGGTCAACAGTGTTGATGATACTGATATATATCTATATATATATTATATATATATATATATATATATAATAAAATGGTTTCATTTGTTAACTTTATATAGTTTCTGATGTTGTCAGTGTTGTTTACTCGTATACAAGAATAAGGAACAGGGGGGGGGGGGGGTGGGGACAGAATAAAGCCATCTAAAAGTAAACGGAAGGAGGTTATGGTTTACCACGTGGAAGTAAAGATCTAATAAATTACGTCAGATTTTTTATCCCTTCCACTGGTAACTAGATATATATATATAGATATATTATATATATAGTATAATTATATATATATATATATAATTATATAATAAACTGGCTTATGATCTTAAATATATATTTCTCCTCCATTGCGAAAAACTAGGTTAGTAAATTAACAACACATGTGTGTATATATATATAGCCTAATATTACTACATGGTGTCCAGCATGTAAACCCTTGAGTCACATGCCCTTATAAAACACTGTTATCTAAACACCTTCATCAGTAGACTAGTTTCAGTTGGGTGTGGTCATCTGCTCATGGTCATTTGACAAGCGCTTTCTAGGCAATAATGTAATTTTCCTTGAATTATTCTATGAATTATTCTAAGTACAAACAATTGATATTTTTTGGATCTAGCCTAAGTGACGTAGCAATACCGTAGCAGTTGTAAGGAACAGGATATGAGTACGACTTATGGGGGGTACTGAGATTAATTATCTTTGTATTCTAATGCATAGCGATACACATTTTGCAGGTGCGTCCTCTTCTCTGCAGTGCCTAGAAAAGACGGAAGTGAGTGAAAAGGCTGTAAAAATGGATTGACAGCGGGTTATTTACTTGAGTAAATTAGTTTTTATAAAAATGGACAGGACTTGATCCGTGTTGTTTATGGAGTGAGTGAGAAATAGTGAAATGGCTTACATACTAATTGTCTGTAATTCTGTAACCACAGAAAAAGTGTGTACCGAATGTGAAATCTAGAGCTCCAGGTCAGACGTTTGTAGTGCAAACCAAGAATGTACTAAGCCTGCTGGATTTAAATGGTGCAGAACAATACCATCGCAGGTTTCTGTGTTAAGCCCAGGTGGCAGGGATAAAATTAGTTCAGAAGAACATCATAAGTTCCTGTAACCCTGCATTGCTCTGGTAGCTTGTAAAATTCAAAGCATGGCTTTTGATAAAAGCCCTTGTCGGCCATTTGGTGACACTGGTAAGAACAAAGTAATTTCAGGCCAAAGGTTTGTTTGTCCTGTCTTTATATTTAGATAGAAGAACATAGAAACAACTCCAACAACTAAGACTGCTGCTCTAGAATCCAATTGAAAACATCATGACATATTTACAGTGTCCCAAAAAGTATTTGGGTACTTAAGCTTCACTTAAAATGTCTGAATGTCTTGTGTATTAGATTACAAAATATCAGATCACATGGTATTTCTTTGTTTGAAGAAAGCAAGCTAATTTTTCAAGCTTACTATCTATTAAGAGAAAAACAAAAGTTTGTAGGATTTTAAATGTTAAAAGAATAGATTTGTTTAAGATGAAAAGAATAGTTCACCCCAAAATAAAAATTTCCTCAATTTCCTCACCCTCAGGTCATCCATGATGTATATGAGGAGAATTTGAATTTGGAGAAATTCACCATTACATCACTTGTTCATCAATGTATCCTCAGCAGGGAATGAGGGCGATCCAGTCCATCAATGAATGTCTTGTGAAGTGAAAAGCTCTGTGTTTGTAAGAAAAAAAAACCTTAACTTTACACCGTTGCTTCCGGCTAAAATATCCTCTATACATAATATTGCTTTCTTCAGTCAAAAAGTCATCTCATCTGAATCAGGAGAGAAATCTGCACCAATCAAGCACCGTTTACAAGTGTTATGGATTATGGACTACATATTTTGGCCAGAAGAAATAGTTTAAAGTTAAAATCCCTTAATGAAAGCTTTTTTGGGGAACTATTCCTTTAAGAGAAAATGTATTTGGAAAGTTTCATGTGTGTATTTAATGTGATGAACTACACCTGTGTGAACCTGAGCGCAACTAAAACTCTCATTGAGAAATAATTGCAAATATTTGGAAATATCAGCATCATATGTTTGCAATACCTTTTGATTTGATATTTTGTCTAATGCAATGCCATTTGGACGTTTTAAAGTATGACATGAATCTCCAAATACTTTTTGGGGTCATTGCAGCTAGAACTAGAGTTTTTCCATTTATGCCATGTTGGTTAGGGTTTGAGATGTAGGGTGTGTTGTGTATCAGGATGTCCCATATACGGACGTGAGAGGAGTCCCTCTCTCAGTGCTGTGTCCCCAGAGGAACGTGCTCAGTGCGGTCTGGGGTCATGAGAAAACTAGTGGGCGAGTTTCCCAACTCTCTTCTTGGCCTATTGCATTCTTGCAAATACACACACACGCATATGCATAATGACATCATAATCTATTTAAAAAAGACGTACCATTTGCTCATGGAGTAATTTTTACATCACATGGCTTGTAGAGCCAATTGTCTTTTGATGTGCCATTGTGTTGTCAGATTTTCCACGCATGATAAACTAAGACTAATATTTCACTATTACACACATAAAACCATTGAGTTCAGTAAATTCAGTATAGAAACACTGGCCTAAATTATTATTTAGAAAAAGCAGAAAATAATTATACTTTAGTGAATTTGTTTATTTTTATTATTGGATAAAATTATGATCAAATTGAGTCCTAGAGCAACTTAGAACACCAGTGTGTTTCCATCCATTTATCATTCAATTTAACTTGATATGGTGTAGTGGCAGGTTTTCGTGCTGTTGTGTCATTTTCGTCTCTACTGAGCTCATGCAGGGTGACGTTGTTGATGCTTTTACTCTGCTCTCTATCTGGTCTTACAGGAATCTGTGTAACGATTCATGATTATAGAGACTCTGAGATCAGATGCAGAGACACCTTCCTGTCAACTCTCGAGGGCACACACAGATTCTCACTTATAAGAATTTCTCAGGGGGAGAAACAGAAGGGCTGAGTTTAGCGTGATGTATTTCAGAGCGAACACCACTTTTCCACTAACAAACTACAGTCCAATTTAACCAATCCATGCATATTTAAATTAAGGTAAATTGCTATTTTTGGGGCATCTTTGCACCATTTCCTAATTTGCATAATTTCTTTAGTGAACGCTTAAACCATGCAGACAGCACGGGCAAATGAATGTCAGTGGGTGCAATTCATTTTTAATGAATTTCCATTGTTTCTTGTGAAGCAGACTTGAAACCTATTAATTCAAAATCATTTATTGCATACTGCATTCCAATTACCATAATAATGTTGATTCTCCTTACCTTGCAATCCAACACCTTTAAATTAAGTGTGAAAAGTAAGAAATTACGATTTTTAAATTTAATTTTATTTTATTATTTATTTATTTGATTACAAATAAAAAACTATTGACATGAAACTAAATGAATCCAGTTAATGCAACTCAGGAGAAGAGTAATCTTGGTGAGCTAGCTGAGCTTCTGTAGAGGAAGTGACAGCGTAATTACCACTGCTGAAATCCAGTGTAATCTCATATGGCCGGTCAGGAATCATCCAGTGCTGAAATGCAGTGACAGCAACTTTCTGACTGTCTGTCTGTCAGATTGTTCCATTATATGGAGTTCTCTCTTTGCACTGTAAAAATTTTTTTTAAATATTGGCTTCATATGATAGCATCATTATTTGTGGTAGCATTTTTATTCTATAGTGAAAAATATTACAGAATTGGGAGTCTGCAGATGCTTTGAAGGATCAAATTATTTCAATAGAGTGATACTGTAAGAATTATAAAAACACACAGCACTCACAAATATTGGGTAAAATTGTCCATATTAAAATACTGAACTGCATGTGCGGTCACATTTGCCGTTGTTCTGTGAAATTTCAACAGCAAAATCCAGTCATTCCAATAGGAGAGCACATGAGGGTGAAAAAGTTCACTATGCAGATTTTGCTCTTTTTTTCAAGTTGGTCATGTGAATTTGCCACACTAACCAGATAGCAGATTCATTTGAAACTGACTCCTGTGTGAGCAGTGTTCTATGCTGTTGACAAAGTATAATGAACCCTTTTTTTGCATGCAAAATTTTGCTGAGTTTTTGCTATACTGCTAGGCTGATTGCAGTGCATTCTGGGATTGGCTTGACCATAAAAGGTATGTTTAGTGCTGCATTAAAATTTGTCCAAAATAATGTATTTTAGTTATGAGCATGTCTTTGATGCCTTAAAATTCTCCTAGGTTAGGGTTGCACTAGGTTTTTTTGGAAGAGCAAAATGGTTCTGGATGAGGCTAAAATTGCCACGGTATAGCTTGAAATAAAGTAAATCTAAAATCTGTTCAAATAATAGGTTCATATTACACTTTTATTCATTATTATTTATTTAATGTTAAAAAGGAGTAATAGTGTTTTTATTAAAAATCTGACTAGACTGCTCATACTGCTATCTTGATGCCTGTTGGCATACTGAGGGGTCTGTTTTTGTTAAGCCTCAATCACTGATCAAGTGTTTCTTTGGGTAAAATCGGTGACCTTGGGGGTCACTGTGTGTTGTATAGCTCTCCTACCTCTATCTCTTTCTTCAGAGAAATAGCCAGAGACACAAATATGGGCAAGATAAAAAATATGTGGCTTGTTATAGAGAGAGAGAATGAAGAGAGTGAAAATCAGAAGTGAGCTGTCACTGAGGTTTTGCCCACTTGTCATCTCACAGCCATTGGAGGACAGAAAGCTTTACTTTATAGCTCATCAGCAAAATCTCAACACCTGCGGCCAGGTACAGCCTCAAAACCTCATTATTGCAAGAAAAAAACCACCCTGCACACAGTCATTTATAACCTTTGTGAACAGTCATCTTCACATAATTACACACTCATACTTCAGACTTGAACTGAAGGGTCCTGAACCTGTGTTTACATTCTGGTGACTATAACAATAATTTTGGCGCAGCTCTCATTATATGCTGTAATTATAGACTCTCAGAGGGAGTGTTAGGATCATTGGCGCAAACCAGTGATTTGGAGATCTAAGACTTCATTATATTAATGACAACTCAGAGGTGAAGACCCTCTGTCTCGCTGGTTTTATCCTCCCATCGGGCTTTCAAAGACACACAGACAGAGCTGTTCTCAACATCAACTAAAATTAATGATCATTGATTTAATTTGCGAGTTGTTTTTTTGTTATTCTCCGTTCCATTTGTTCCCACTTCAAGACTTTGTGATTTACAGGAAAGATATTACTGTAATTCAATCAAGTGTGCCAGGAGGATGGGTTGATCCTGAATAACACATTTAGTTCAGTCCAATGTGATTTCCACTAATCCAAAGCAAACATCAGATTTGGCCTCCAAAGTCACACTGACCAAATGGCCATTGCCCCACACGAGTAGTAACACTCTAAACAGGGAGGGGATTGATTCAGGGGGCCAAGCCTCAGGCACTGACCTCTTGTTTCAGGCTCTTTCATTAACAGTGTTAAGGATTAAATGCTCCAAAATGAGCTTACTATGTTTAGATTTAAACCCTATTGTTTAGCAGCTGCGTAGCTTGTGCCAAGTCTGAACAAACACAAAGGGAAATGAGGAAATATGGCTTTGTTGAACACTAACTTTATGCCTTTCATTAATGCTAACCTGACTTTTTTTCACTGGAAAATCTTCTATAAAGAGACTAACAGTAACATTTTAATTTGTATATTGGTATTGTTGTTAAACTTCAGGTTGTTGCCGCTCTGCTCTCTGTGACCCTCATTGACTTTTGGCGAGTGTGTTTTTTATTTTATTTTTTTTTCTCATTAGTGACTGATCATTACTGTCATTGATTTTCTCACTTAAACCCTTTAGTCATTAAGATGGATCCTCTTTGGCTCTTTATAGGGTTATTTTTGGCTCTCATTTGTAGAAGTTGTAGTGTTTCAGTTCAAAAGTGTTAGTATTTGTTTTATTACGTGCCTGCTAGTGCTATACAAAATCATAATTGTTGACTGGCTCTACTATGGTAAATGCATCATTTTTAATTAAGAAATTACTAATTTTGATTAATACAAGTTTCAGGAAGTTAAATGCTCTGTCATTGAAGTTTGAGAGCAAAATAGCCCCAACACATTTTCAGTAACCAAATTAATGGTGTATATACAGTATGTGTATATATACACATTATATATACAAACACAATCTGTATATATATATATATATATATATGTGTGTGTGTGTGTATACACATCTCTTACACTAGATTTATAAGGGGCATCCGCGTCAACGCTTGATGGAGGGCATGTCTGAAGCTTGTCGCTGATGCGATCGTCATAGTGACATCAGCCAATTACATTGGACCGCAATTGGCTAGCGCCTGAGCTAGGGTATTTGCATAAGGCAATCGGACTGGCTAACGCCTCCGTTGGCGCTTGAAAAGTTGAGAAATGTTCATCTTCTGTTGCGAGCAACGCCAGTGATGCGGCGCCGACAGACCCACAATGCAGTTCGGCAACGCATGACGTCACCCATTCAGAGTAAATGAGAAACGTTAATGCCGACGCCCCATGTGAATGTACCGTTACCACAGTGTCTTCGCCTTAATTATAATGGCATACCTGTTGTTGTCACAGCACTTGATTCCTGTATTAGGTGTTGCACCATTGCAAGCAAGTGACCATGTTGTCTAGCGAATTCACAGGTGATGTTTCTTTAGCCCCTGAGTATAAGGAGAAACACAAAACACTAATTTGTGTTTCAGACTTCTGAAAACTCGCTTATTAGAACCACGTGTTGTTACCAAAAGTTCTAAAGACCATTTAAGAAGCTTTGATATGTTGATATGTTGCATTTGTTATTGCGTTTATGTGCATTGTATTTCTTGTGCAGCCCCTGCTCTCTGCTTCCAATGCAAGACATAATACAGGTATTTGAATGTGTCCCCTGATTTTATTTCTTCAAATCTAAGTGTATAGACTATTTCTGATAATAAATTAGACAGCCCAGGGGTGATTCTGCATCTCTGCTGTGTATATATAGAGCTAATGTCTCGCATGCTGCTGCTTCCATCAGCTACATCAAGCATGCAGGGTGATGTGGTATGCTTTACACCATGCAGAAACGCGTGTTGTGTGTGTGTTTGCTTGAGATGGTCCTATATGAAGATAAACCTGTGCCCCAACATCTGTCTCCACTCAAAGCAGGATATCTCTACTTGACACCTCATTGCAAAAAATAAACATCATCTATCCCAGAATGCACTGCTCATTACAAATCTCGCAGTCTGTAAATTACAGCACACCTGAGGCCATCGATATTCCATCCGATTCAAATTCTCATATCTACTCTGAGTCCCTACATCTTTCAGTTAAGTCCAGGTTTTTGATTGTCACCCACCCCAGCTTTGCATCAAATACAATTTTTATTTCCCCTGTATGCTGTGACGTGTTTCTCTGAGCTGAACCACAGATCATTTTCTCAATGTTCTGCCTCCGCAATCTCTGGAGTAACATTTTTTCCCGCTTTATCTTTCCCTATCTATTTCGTTCCTAATTTATACAGGCTTCCCTCCATTCCCAGTATGCTCTTGGCATTTGTGGAAACACTTATGAAAATAATAGCCTAGGTTCTCCCAACAGTGTTGCTCCCAAAAACACATTAAAGTGAATGAGAGAGTGCCCAATCCATTACTGGCAGTCACTGTCATTAGTCATTCATTTCTACTAGCCAGAGCTGTCAGGAGCAGGTCTGCGTTTTCCCTCCACAATTGATATTTCCGGCTCCTAATTACTGTGTGATGCATAACTGAGCACTTGATGAAAACCTGTGAATGTTAATTTAAACAGTTTCACCTTTAACCTGTTTCCTCTCACAATGACAGCTTTGGAGATTCCGAATACTAACGAGATTGGAAATGATTGAGACTCAAGCATTTTTCTGTAAGATTTATGGGTTTCTTCCAAAGATAAAAATACCACTCTTCTCGCAAATTAAGCTATACAGTATGAACGGAGTAATTGACTAAATTCATGCATCTTTGAGTCCTTATTGTGTTATACAATTAGATTGGGAATGATCGAGTAACTTGCATATATATATATATATATATATGAATTTTTTTTTTCCCAGACTATATACAGTATGTGTAGTTCTGGAGTGATGCATCAGCTTCCAGGACTGCAGCTATCCATTTTAAGTTATATAATAGTCAAATGGTAATTACAGAATGCATTATGAATTTTAATCATTTTAATTTGTTACAAGTTTTAGTATAGAATGAAAACTAAATGCTTTGGGGAACAAGGGCAATGGAAGGGAAAACTTTCTAGGATAAATTATAGGGATGGGTGATATGGACCTAAAACATTTCACAATATTTTCTGGTATTTATTTTGCTATAACAATGTCAATGATGATAATTCATATGCATCCACTGAGAGACAAAAAAAAACTCTTGTTTCTTTAGAGTTTCTTTGTTTCTTTTACCAAAAATAGGGAGTTGTGATCACACACGTAATGTAATGTCTGTTTCATTCATACTGGAAGCCATTCCTTCATACTTATGTGCCTTCATGCATAAACTCAATACTTGACAATACAGTGTATGGTTTATCTGTGTTCAAGCCAACTTGGGTATTTTTTTATAAGAATATAGTATATGTATAATGCAATCTTAATCAACACAGCCTTTATCACTGTATAGAATGCTATAAAATAGTGTGATTTCTGCCTCATTCTGTGATTATGAAACCATGTCTGGTCACAAAAAGGAGTTATTTTAAACACTTGACTGATGTTATGAAGTGAATTTGGAGTCAAAGTATGTCAATAAATCTCTTTGTTGGACAGCAGGTTTGTAAACATGCTCTTACACATGCAAAACTGTCTCACACATGCTACTGTAGTACATTTATTCATTGCACAGACCAAAATGTTTACTTTTTTTTGTCACTCTGTACATACATCGAGCAGAGACTGTGAGAAAACACCAGCAGTGTCTGGATCAGAGAGTATTGAAGTGAGGTGTCTATTAAAGCGCAGAAAGATCCTGAGCTCTAGATTTGACTGTTTAATCGAGTCTGTGAGGATTAGGGTTGGATTATTCAGGCATTGCGAAGAATCAGCAAATTAGCTAGTGGGTTTAATCCGAGAATAGGACACACACACAGATATGGAATGTGTGTGGAGGGTATGTAATATAAAAGTTGTACTGGCTCATTTCACATATTTGTAAAACATACTACTTTGAGACTATTGTTTAATTTATTGCATTACTTACCATTAATTTGATTTGAATCTTCTGGTTTGCCAGCAGCTACAAATGTCAAAATAAATTCCTTTCATTGGTGAAGTATTAAGGATTTTCACATTTTCTAAACACAGAGTTGGCTGTCTTGAACCTGAGATCAGCGTAAATGCAGGGTCGAGGCTTTAGATCAGGGGTCACCAGACACGGTCCTGGAGGGCCAGTGTCCTGCACAGTTTAGCTCCAACCCTAATCAAACACACCTGAACCCAGCTAATCAAGGTCTTAGGTATACTTGGAACTTCCAGGCAGGTGAGTTGAGGCAAGCTGGAGCTAAAGTCTGCAGCCCTCCAGGATCAAGTTTGGTGACCCCTGCTTTAGATGTTCCATCTAAGTATCCTGTGCTGTTACAAATCACCTTACTGAATATTACATCTTGCTCAGGCTGACATCTTCGAGGTGACATTGAAATCATTCACCGAAACTTTATAAAGACATGAAATATTTGAAATGCACAGTTGCAAAGGATTACTGCGGAGTGGAGGCTGAGGATTGTGTGCACGGTAGTACTTTGCATCTCGCACATTTCAGCGTAACTGTAAATTTATACCATCTTTGAAAATGCTAGCTTGGGATTCTGGGATATGCGAAGAAATGCCTTTAGATTCACATTGTTCAATATTCAGCTATCGCAAATTAACTAGAGATTAGTTTATTTTGAAGTGTCAATGTTTTGGTCATGAATGATAGTTGCAGCTCTATGAGCGAGGCAGCTGTCAAAGCATAAGTTGTGCACCAGTGAAGGAAGCCTGTCCCTTCAGTGAGTTTTCTATTTTTGGTGGGATAATTAAGATAAATCTCATTCCTTTCACATGACTGACTGAACAGAGAACATCTGCAGAAAAGCCTTAAAGTGCAACATCTGACGTATCATTTAGAGTAAGGAATTTGCTTACTGATGTTATTGGGGCACAGCAGCTAAGTACGCAAGCTTGTCCTGGGTTGTCTGATCAAATTGGTGCGATCACAGAGGAGAGACTGTGGAAAAAAAGACTGTGGAGATCACCTTACATTTAGTCAGTGTGGTTCAGATAGCAGCACTCTCCGCTATTTCACAAGAGGCAGACCTGCTTAAAATCATACCCTCTAGGAGCTCTTTGTATATGCCATTCAAAAAATTTTTTTATTAAAATGAATAACTAACCACAAGTTTATTGATATCTGATACTGATATCAATAGATGGTGTGGCTGACTGCCAATATGATGTTGATTTCAGAAATATGATACAATTAAATATTGTAAAAGTGTGAAAAAAAATACTAAATTACACAATTAAAATGAGCAATTTATTTATTTTATTTGCGTGCATATCTCATTGCGTGTCCATCTTAATTTTAACATAAGGGTGTGCAATTGAATGTGCAAGGTTGCTGGAGTAATCAGAGTCCAGTTATATGCTGTAATGTTATTATGCTGCTTGATATTGCAAACTGGTATTTCTCATCATATAACTTTAATGTACTGATGTAATTATAAACATACTTGTTTGTAGCGCAAATAATTTTACAGTTTACTGCGTTTTGGTATTCTTTTAGTATTTTACCTGTAGCGGCTAATGAATTGGAAGTCTCACACATTTACAGAAAATAGCTTGCTTCCATGTTGCAAAATAAGGTGGACTAGGGGTGTGCGATATATATCGTCTGCGGATTAATATCGTAATTGTTGGTTTAACGATGTGCGATTTGACATTTATCAAGTATTTTGCAAAAACCATTCAAAACCCCTACAGAGTGCACGCATACCAGTACATAAAGTCTAGACTAGTGCGAGTGCGAATTTAGAGTGCGTACTTTCACTCATGATTCAGTCTATTCCCCCCCCCCCCCCCCCCCCCCCCCCAATTATAAATGCATTTAGAAGTACACAAATTATTCAAAGACATGATGGCAGAAAATTTTTATATTTATACCACTTCATATAGTTATTCAATTTCACAGGAAGAGTGCCGTTTTTCTCCAAAAATTCCCATGATTACAAATGTGACATTGAATTCAATAAACAATAAGTTAATTAAGATACTTACGTTTTAGACACCATATTGCTTGTTTTTGCTCTATTTCGCCAACAAAAATCATTCCGAATACAGCCACAGTGCTGTTTTGTGTCTCTGAGCAACATGACAGTGTTTCGTTCTTGAATGAATCAACCGTTTAAATATTTGGTTTCAATCGAAAGTGGCTCACTTATTAAGGGAATGATTTGCTGCCACCTGCTGGTGGTTTTAATTTCAAATTTCGTTTTTTTTTTTTTTTTTTTTGATTTTTTCTTTAAAATTCATGTCAAAATATCAGTATCAACCGTTTGTGTTAAGATCTCAAAAACATTATTTATGCATTTGTATAATTGCAGGTAAATGCTTCATGTATTGCATTAAAACAAAATACAATGTGGTAATACATCTAATGCCACTCAGATGGGAAGCTTCTTGTGTTGATTCCTTTGCTTTGGTAAACAGCCCAAATGTCTTAATTATTCTATTCCCTGATTAAATGTAAGAATTTGACTCAAAATATAATAGACACTTTTAGGAAAAATGGCTTTATAAAGGTAAAAATGTCCATAAAATGTAAAAATCAGTTTAAACTTATTGGAAAAGATTAATTTTCTATCAGTATGACACTGCCACAACAGAATATGACGAAGTAGTAAAAACATTAGGAGCAGCTCTCTTCGGCAGTCCTTAAGGTACAAGCACAATAACACACTCCGCAAAATATCATCTAATTATCGTTATCGATAAAATCCCAGAAAATATAGAGATATCTTTTTTTTTTTTTTGTCAATATCGCACACCCCTAAGGTGGACACACATTTATCATAACGTATAGCTGTTTGACGTTCTGCTGCAAGTAATTGTGATTTTTATTTGTTATTTCAGTCATTTATCAGAAGAAGAGATGAAGGGCTAGACTGCTGTCCTACTGGAACATCTCCCTAGAGACACACACACACAAAATGCACCATAGTACTGGCCTCTGTGGTTTTTCACAGTAAAACAGTTTACTGCATTTTTAATTTTGTGGTTGAACGTCTCACAAATAACTCTAAATAACAGTCAAGCAATATAATAGATTTGTTTGTTCAAAATTAAATGTCCTATATAGTGCCTGTGGTAAACCTGTTATTGTTTCTCATTCTTTATGACCACCATTTAGTTTATGTAAATAATTTTCAATATATAACTGACTGGTGACAGACAGATTATGTTTTGTATCATAGTGTGTGTGTGGATATTTTCAGTTGCTACGGCCTTTTGGGGAGTTTTAGAATTCAATCAACCATATTATAGCTGAATTATCTTTTTTTTAAAGACGTAGCAAGTACTTCAAATGTTCTGTGCAAAAAAAACATTGTATCATCTTAGTAGCATGTTTTCTTTTGAAATGCAAAAAGGAAGAATGGAAAAGTAGAAGGAGGGTGGGAGAGGCGGGGATGGGGAGCAATAAATTAAGGAAGAGCCCGCATTTAGGCCTTTCCTTTTTCTGACTCTCCACTTCCTGTCTGACCGACTGGCACTCCCTGATAAGCTCCAGCATTCCCTCACTAGGCAATTCCACTGTTCCCAGATCACCTCGAGAATGCCACCAAATAAATAAATACATTCAATGTCCTGTCCTCAGTAATTCAGAAATCACTGCAGTGACTAAACCTGAGATACACAAACTTCTCCAACGTTCAGCGATGGAGAATATGCTGTCAATCTGAACGATTGCGGTTTAAAAAATTGACTTTCACAGCAGTGGTGTGTAGAATAACTTTTATCTCCGTTTTATTTGACGATAGAATTTCAGTAAGACATTCTGCAGTTCAAATTATTTTCCAGACCTGCTTTACATCAGATTATCACAGTTACTGTTTTGAAGGTCTGCAATCTAATCTCGAAAGTTTAAAGGGAAATGTGACTCTGTTACCCAGGCCTCCACCCATCCTTCCTGAAAACGGACCCCTGTTGGAAAACTATGCTTGTAAAGGAGTGCTTTGTTGGGATTCGGTAGCCAGCGCTATTGTTTATTGTCCCTCGGGATTCGCTACCACGGAGTGTCATTTTGCAGACACACATTGAATGCGTTTTGTTGGTAGAGAGATAGCAAAAACTTGTTTTTTGGCAGGATAATGTTCTTCGATTGCACCCTGACAGATCATTCATTCATCAAAGTAACAACAGTGAAGCTTTCGCTTTTCATAATGGCATAAAGATCAACTCTGATCCTCTTAACCCAACTTGCCTGCCTGCTTGGGACACTTGATTATTGCTAATTCTGTCTGCTCTGATTCAGATTGCGAAGTTGTTTGTTCATTTGTTTGAGCATTGCCTTTGTGGAGATATTTGTGAAGGTTTTGCCTAAAGGTATCTCACTTCTATTTCATTGAATGCTTGGAGTGTGAGTGTGTGGAGCTGCTGAAGACAGCTTTGAGCTGTGAGAAGATTAAAGGGCAGAGACTAGGCTTAGACACTGCCAGAGAAGATGAGCCCAATCTCAGAAAGTGCAACAGGAGGGTGTTGGAGGGGGGGAAGGAGATGGTAGGATGTCCATAGACTTATCTCACCTACAGTTAATCTTCTTAAGCAAAACAGCGAAGGTACACATGTTTTCTAGGTTGGATGAGATAACTCGCTCTTGAAGATGTCGTCATCATCATCTTGTGTCCTTTCTTAGATTCTTCATGCCCTTAGGGGCATACAGATTTCGGACAGGTGGATTTTGAAGACAGATGGCTGTGCTCAGTGACCCCTGTCTGTCAGAGCAGATCTTAAACCAGCTTCACATTATGTCTGAAGGGTTGGTCCTTAAAAACCTAGTCACATATGTGCTATAGATGCATTGAGCATTAAGCTGTAGAACTCACAGGTTAAAATGCCACATTTGCATTTAGAAATTTGTCAGACATTTTATAAAGTATTATTTATAGTGTGCTTGTGGTGCTGTTGTTATATATATTTACAGTGGGTACGGAAAGTATTCAGACCCCCCTTAAATTGTTCACTCTGTTATATTGCAGCCATTTGCTAAAATCATTTAAGTTAATTCTTTTTCCTCAATGTACACACAGCACCAAATATTGACAGAAAAACACAGAATTGTGTGACATTTTTGCAGATTTATTAAAAAAGAAAACTGAAATATCACATGGTCCTAAGTATTCAGGACCCTTTGCTGTGCCACTATATATTAACTAGGTGCTGCCATTTCTTCTGATCCTCCTTGAAGATGGGTTCTACACCCTCATTTGGTCAGCTGTGTTGGTATTACTGATGGACTTGTAGGAAAGCCACACCCGTCTGATAAGGACCTACAGGCCACAGTGCATGCAGAGAAATGAGATAATGAGGGTCCAAAGGGAAAACTTGCCTGAAGAGTCAGAGACAGAAATTGGGGCCAAGGCCCACAGATCTGGCCAAGGTTACAAAAACAATTCTGCTCCACTTAAGGTTCCTAAGAGCACAGTGGCCTCCATAATCCTTAAATGGATGACGTTTGGGACGACCAGAACCCTTCCTAGAGCTGGCCGTCTGGCCAAACTGAGCGATCGGGGGAGAAGAGCCTTGGTGAGAGAAGGGGGGAAAAACGAGGAAAAGAAGAACCAAAAGATCACTGTGGCTGAGCTCCAGAGATGAAGTCGGGAGATGGGAGAAAGTTGTAGAAAGTCAAAAATCACTGCAGCCCTCCACCAGTCGGGACTTTATAGCAGAGTGGCCCGACGGAAGCCTCTCATCAGTGCAAGACACATGAAAGCCCGCATTGAGTTTGCTAAAAAACACCTGAAGTACTCCAAGATGGTGAGAAATAATATTCTCTGGTCTGATGAGAACTTTTGTGGCCCTTACTCTAAGCGGTAATAGTGGAGGAAAAAACCAGGCACGGCTTCATCACCTGTCCAATACAGTCCCAAACAGTGAAGCATGGTGGTGGCAGCATCATGATGTGGGGGTGTTTTTCAGCTGCAGGGAAAGGACGACTGGTTGCAATAGAGGGAAAGATGAATGCAGCCAAGTACAGAGATATCCTGGACGAAAACCTTCTCCAGAGTGCTCAGGACCTCAGACTGGGCCTAAGGTTTACCTTCCAACAAGACAATGACATAAGCACACAGCTAAAATAACGAAAGAGTTGCTTCACAACAATTCTGTGACTGTTCGTGAATGGCCCAGCCAGAGCCCTGACTAAAACCCAATTGAGCATCTCTGGAGAGACCTAAAAATGGCTGTCCACCAACGTTACCATCCAACCTGACAGAACTGGAAAGGATCTACAAGGAGGAATGGCAGAGGATCCCCAAAAAAAACTTGTTGCATCTTTCCCAAAAAGACCATGTGATATGTCGTTTTTTTTTTTAATAAATCTGCAAAATTGTCAACGATTCTGTGTTTTTCTGTCATTATGGGGTGATGTGTGTACATTAATGTGGAAAAAAAATTTACTTAAATGATTTAGCAAATGGCTGCAATATAACAAAGAGTGAAAAATTTAAGGGGGGTCTGAATACTTTCCGTACCCAACTGTAATCTAAAATGTCCAAAAATCACCAAACCACCAAAGGCAATGTCTAGCAAAAAGATAATTTAAATTGTGTATAGTGATTGAAAGTGCGTGGCATGGGCCAAGTATGGTGAACCCATTCTCGGATATTATGCTCTGCATTTAGCACATCACTGAAATGCCACACCACCACCACACCGGAGCAGTGGGGCAGCCATTTTTTGTGCTGCGACGGCATGGGAGCAGTTGGGGGTTCGGTGCCTGCTCAAGGGCACCTCAGTCGTGGTATTGAGAGAGTGCTGTACATTCACTCCCCACACCTACAATCCCTGCCGGTTACGAGACTCGGCCGTACCCTTTGGTTACGAAGTCCGGGCCTCTCTAAACCATTAGGCCACGGGACTCCACGTATGTAGGATGTGGGCGCGCAACATTTCTCAAATAAAATTGCTTGTACTCAAAATTCATTCATGGGTTTTCCGTAGTTGTCATTTCTTCGACTTTCAGTACGTTTTAAAAATTGGCAAACTTATTTTTGTCTGCTAATGTAAAAAATGGCCAAATATCCGGAATTATTTTGGCCTGGCTGTCCATAAAACTTAGATTTTGTAAACATAGTTGTTAAAAAGCAATGTCCTTCTATTCATCCCGGACCTTCATACAATTCCACATAGACTGTTTCATTACAAGAGTTGTGAAATAGCATAACAAGGGGATTATTAAAAGGGGGATTAGGGGATGCTGCTACAAAGACAACATATTTGGTGTAATGAAATGTGTATGTGGTTTAAAGTGAAAAAAAAAACACATTATTTTCCACAAAAAGTACATTATTGTTTCTCCTCTATACCACGCCTTTCTAAAACACGTCGATTTTTTACAAAGCTCATCGTTCTGAAAAAGCGAGGTGTGCTGTAATTGGCCAGCTATGCCAGTGCGTTGTGATTGGCCGAATACCTCAAGCGTGTGGTGGAAATGTTACACCCCTCACCATACTATGATGCCGTGGTACAGGCGGAGCGACGAGGACAAAAAAACCGTAAAAACCCATTACAAAGAGGATTTGTTGAATCCATTGGGGGGACATAATTATGATCTAATGACTTATTACTGCGTTTACGCGTTGCGGGCATTTGCGCCGCGGTAAACAAAAACCAGTCTTGGCCATTTGGGGCGGAGGAAATGAACAAAAAACACAGTGCAATCCCACTGCCCAAAAACCGCGTTTGAACAATCCAGTGGCACATCTTTAAATGAACACGTACTTACAGTCTGTGTGTCAGAACAGTCGGCATTGTAGTCTAATCTCCCAGGATCAGTAAACAGTCCTCCATTAAATGTGCCGGCGATCCACAGCACTAAGTTGATGTATTCCCTCAGCGACCAGCACAGATCAGCTCTAGGCATGACAAAGTGGATATCTTCCTCTTTTGGAAGACCAAACAAAGTAGTTTCGCTTTCACAACGAAGCACACAGCGTCTTCACGACATGGTGGCAGCAACAATACTACAGCGAGAATAAAAGTTACGCCACCTTTCTTTGCGTGAACATTTGGGCAAAAGTTATGCAAATCTTCCCACATAGTGAAGTAGATATGTGGGGGCGTGTTAGAATGAGCCGTTTTAGGTAGGTGTAGTTAACTCTTAACTTTTATAAAGAATATCTCTTTGGATTTGAGACTTTAGTCTTTGCAAATTTACAGATCTTCTTTATGCACCAAGAGCTTGTAACACTCCAAAGAGGAAGGAAAAAATTAAATTGCATCATATGACCCCTTTAAGTCACTTACGTTTGACAGCCGTGAACTGATATATTTTTTGCCCTTTGTATTTGAGAAGCCTTTGTTTGTCTCTGGGCATTATTGTGCTTTGTTTTGGGGCTGCAGCCATAATGTGGGCAGCAGAGGAATGTTTGTATTCCTACTCGTTTGCTATTCTTGTAGATAAACCGCAAGCTGGCTGCTGAAGAAAATGTCACCAATGACTGTAAAAGCTCTGATGCAATGTTTTTCCTATAAATCGGAAAAAAAATATTTTTTTTATTTTATGCATAGCTTTTATTTTTTTTTATTGTATGTGGGGGGTTTGTGAGAGATTTTAGGAACAGACTGCCTGTTGGGATTTCTAGATCAGACAGATCATAAACCCTGAGCAGTCAGCAGTAAGCCTTGTGGCTTATCTTGCCATCTTAATTCCACATGAATTAGTTTATTTGTCGCACCTTAATCAGAGAAGCTTTAGATCCTCTCATCTATGTCATTATGAGAAACGACCATATAGAAGCATTTTAATGCTCTCTGATCATTTTAGATATTATTTCCCATCATTTATTTGAACTATAGCACCATTGCAAATCATAATCCAAACTGGTATGTAATTTTAGGGTATCCTTCAAAATCTACTCCTGTCTTCCTATGGATCAAACATCTTATTAGGTTTAATATTTAGTCTGGAAATTGAAGGAAATGTTGACCAAACACTAATAAACTCTGAAATAAGGGTCAAATCCAATAGCTAAGACAAGTCAGAGCTTATTGTCGGTCCAGTGGACAAACACACAATCTCTAGCAGTTACCCCAAATGAGAATTGCAAAATGACTTGCTGTGTGGCAGTGTCAAGGAGATGACATGCTAAGGTGCAACCGTGAGGCTTGTCCTGCTGCATTTCTGTGCCTTCAGAAGTGTGTAATACAAGATCCACTCTTGAGTCTCTTAGCACTCATTCTCAACAGGAGGCAGATAAATGCTTAGATGGTCCTGGTGGACCGCTGTGCCTGTCCGTTTTTCTTTTTGAACTCATGACTGCTCAAGGTCAGACTGTGCACTCAAGTGCAAATAACTTTTCTATGGAAGCCTTACACCATACAGCCCTTGACAAAAATCCCACTGAGATACAACCAGTTTTCTGATGTGTTTGCCTGAAGAGTCAAACTTTTCAAATTTTTTTTTTGACTGCAGTAATCTCAAATCTGGTATGTATTTGTAATTTTTTTTTTGGTCATTTTTAAATGTTTATTTATTTGTTTATATTTTTAATTAAATGTTTATTTTTACATTTTTGTATTTATATTTTTAATTTATTTATCTTTTGTCATATATTTTTCAGCATATATTTTTATATTTACTTTTAAATGTTTATTTATATTTTGAATTCTTATTTTTTTTGTAAATTTTATTTATCTTTTGAATGTACATTTTTTTTCTTTTTTTTTTTTTACATTTTTGTTTTTGTATTATAAAATCTATTTTAGATTTTTTTTTTAAATCTATATAAAAATTATAGACATGTTTGAGAGTCCTTGAAGTCAGTTATTTAAAAATCTGGATTTGTTACATCAGCACTGGGGAACACAGATTTCTGTCCCCCCCCCCCCCCCCCCCCCCCCCCAGTGTTCAGGAATTATTTTGAAAAAAACTTTGAAGTCAGGGCTGGATTTGGTTTTGCTTTGAATTCGCTTTTATGAGATCAGCGCTGGCTGAGTGTCATATTCAAAACCTGCTGGGTAACTCTTGATGAGTAAAAACCCCTGATTGAGAGGCATATTTATCTCAATAACTGCTCCCCTTGAGCCTATGGCCTGGATCAAATTTCTCTGGCAAAACAAGTGTAAGGATTTTGACACACAGGTAATGTCCCTGTGTCATAATGCAATCACCTGAACTGGTATAAACAGCACAGATATGATCCTAGATTAGCAGGCCTCTAATGAGATTTGTTACGCATTACAATTATCAAGCCCAGAGTGGTGGTTAAGCTTTATCTGGGTCGTGGGTGTCTAGATCATGATTAACCCATGAGCAGCTCGACAGCACATAATACATTCAGAGTCGGACCACCTGTCAGTAACATGAAATGAAGATGACATCACTGCTGTTACTCCTCTATGGCATCAGCTGTGAACTAAAGATTGCTTTTATGACATCAGGTATATTAATGAGGCAAAAATGTATATAAAATTCGTGCTGTTTCAAATTGAGTCACTCCTTTCAGCTGCTACATTTCAAAGAATATTCCAGTTTTTTTTTTTTTTTCAATTGAATGCCTATGTAAAGCATGACTACAGGCAATAATTGTATCTTTTGTGTAAATTAAACAGAAAATGTTATTTTGAGTGCTCATCTCTCAGAAGTATTTGTCAAATGAAGATATCAGTGCCATCAGAGTGCCTTGTGTCATTGTTCACAAACAAGATGTCAAAATATTTAGCCATGTTGTCAAAATAACAGTGTACTCATTTGACAGTGTTTGTGGGCGGGGATTGAGCAATATGACATCATATTGCTCAGAAAATCAAATCGCTGCTAAATGAGCCCCAACAAAAAAAAAAAAGATGTTTTGGGGATTAAAAAAAAAAAGAGTGAATGGATTTTTAATCCATTGTAGGGTAGTTGTGTGCACACTGATAAGCCACATTTAAATGCAAACACCATGTAAAAGTGAATTTTGCATCTGATGTCCCCTTTAATATACTATTATATACTTGTTTTTGGACGTTCATCTTCAGCATATGGCTTAGTGAGTCATTTTTTTCTTAATTTTACTTTTGCAAGATGATATTTTGGCATACTTTGTTTGCTGCTGTATTTCAGAACACATTCACACAGGTGTCATGTTTCACTGTGATTTATTAGATTTTTTTATTTTCGTTTGTTCTTGTTTGTTCTGTTGTTTCGTTGTTAGTTTTTTTTTTTTAATGTTTAGATTAGCTTGGCAACTCTTAAGCCATTTATCCAGTTGTAAGGCATAACATAATTATTATTAGCTTATTGCCATTAATTAATAATTGAATATTACTAATGTTAGGGCTGGGTATCGATTCAGATGTTTCGATTCGCAAGCTTTCGATTCTATTCTCGATTTTTTTTTATTACATTCAGTGAATATATTTTTAATACAAATTGCATTTCACCTGAGCATTGCGAATCATGCGTATGGCCATGATAAGCGCTGAATAAATGACAGGCTTTCTGTTGTAACATCGCGCAAGGTAAATAAGGGTGACATCTAGTGGAGAAGACTAATGATAAGACTCACGTTAATCAGATCTTGTTTTAAAAGTGTGGTGCTGAAATAAATACTGGAAAAGATCGATTCGCGGCTTTTGAGAATCTATATAGAATCGACGTCATTTAAAAAAATTATTAATCGAAAAATCTATTTTTTTGCCCAGCCCTAACTAATGTATATCAATTAAATATATTTTTTTTATGTTAAACCATCCAGCTTGTTCATGTTAAAAATCCTTTTTCTTTTGATAAAGAATAACAGTGTTATCTGTAGTGATTGTTTTGTGTTTTGCTGGGACTTATGGGAGTTTTATCTGTGGCTGAAATTGTTCCCTGCAGGAGCTTTGTCAAGGGTGGTGACGTTCTGTAAATTGGTATTTTTCCATAAACCGGTCGTCACAGTTTCTCTGGGACTGTGTT
Organism: Sinocyclocheilus anophthalmus; assembly: GCA_018155175.1. Taxonomy (NCBI): domain Eukaryota; kingdom Metazoa; phylum Chordata; class Actinopteri; order Cypriniformes; family Cyprinidae; genus Sinocyclocheilus; species Sinocyclocheilus anophthalmus. The sequence goes on along the minus strand of JADLZN010001352.1, from coordinate 427,620 downwards.
TTCATAACTCCTTGTTTTCAGATGAAATAGTGTTGCTCTCTTCTCCTTGGTTGATTTCTCTGTATTCAAGCGGCCACCACAAACACCAGCATTCACGCTGGGAATATGTTGTTATATACACAACTTGAGAGTTTGATAACAGGCGCGACCTCAGCAGGAGGAAACGTGACCGGCACCAGGATGTGCATGCATGTGTGTCTGTGTGTTGAGACGTGCCGCAGGATCCACATCCTCTCTGCTTCTGTTTGTTTCCATTGATCCTCGGGTTAATCAGAGCTCCTCAGAAGCAAAAATGCAAAACGGAGATGATTAATTATGACCGAACACAACATCACGACCTGCTGTTGCTGTTCATGCCCATTCTTTTGGCCTTCCAGCTTCCCCTATCATAAACTTTACTCAGTTATGGCTTTGTGTGTTTTTAAGACCGGTTTAACTGTGGAATTGCAGTAGCGCTAAACTGAAGTGACACTGTGTGGGAACGTTAAGTCTTCTGAGAGCGTAATGTAATCCAGCCCCTATGATGCTTGGCCTTTCTGATGTTGTTGCTAATTTTATTGCAAATATTTTTGGCTCGCAACTGATATTTTCCACTACATAATACTAAATAATTTTAAAGTAGCGCAGTTGCTGCTTTGTTTCATGTTATGATGGACAGAAAGGGCAGCATAAAGAATGCTGTATGTTTTTCTTTTTGATGGCCGAGAGATTCTTTATTCAGCTCAACAAACATTTGTTTTATCGGTTCTCACGTCAAATTAAGATCAATGCGTCACTCAGCCTACCAGAGAAGCTTTATCTACTGCTGTAGTCAAGCATCTGATGTATAAGAACCTTGTTGAAATGCACGTCTTAATCGAAAAGTCCATACTGCTCCTCAAACTGATAAACTGCATCCATCCTAGACTGAGCCGGATCTCTTTCCTGATACACTAGCTCTGCAGAGCTAGAGATAAGGCTTTGGTCTCATTGATTTATCTGCACTGCACTGTTTTCAATAAGATTTAGAGGACTGGAGCTCTATGGTAATTACATTGTCTTCATAGATGGGTAATTCATTTTTGGATATTCATCCTCAGCATGTGTCTTAATAATCAAATGCATAATTTTACTTCTGTTAGATGGGCATAGTTTGGCATAATTAGCTTGCAGCTGTATTTCAGGTGATGTAAACACAGGAGTTGGATCACGGTTCACTACATATTGATTACCTTTGTCATTATCTAATGCCATGTAACATAATAATAATTATTATTATCTTATTGGCATTAATTATGGATAAATGGTTTTAATAAATTATTAGAATATGAACATAAATTGCATATAAAAATATTTATTTATTTATGATACATTTATTAGATATTTTTATATACTATACCATTCAAAATATAAAATGCACTATAGCGGGATTGGTAGGATATTTTTTATGTTTTTAAAATAAGTCTCTTATGCTCACCAAGGCTACATTTATTTGATGAAAAATACAGTAAAAACAGCAATATTGTGAAATATTTAAAATAACTTTTCTATTTTAATACATTTTACAATTTCCTTTATTCCAGTGATGGCAAAGCTGAATTTTCAGCAGCCATTACTCCAGTCTTGTGATTCTAATATGCTGATTTGGTGCTTAAGAAACATTCTTATTATTATCAATGTTGAACCATTTTGCTGTTGAAACCGTGATACGTTGATGAATAGAAAATTCAATTTGGAATAGATTTTTTGGTAGCAATGTGAAAGTATTTGCTGTCAATTTTGATAAATGTAATGCTTCCTGTGGTCAATTTGATCAATTGAATGCGTCAAGCACCACTGTGCCCCCCTTCAGGTATTAATTAATTCAATGCACTGTATTAACATGGAGGTTTTCATTTCATCTGTCAGTGGCTTTGTGTCACTTATGACAGCAGTGGTGTGAGTTTTGATTAATACAGCCTTAAACTGAGATGATAGACATGTATCTGAATCAGATTAAAGGCATTAGGTTTGTGTGTCACAGATGATCACATTTTGTAGCTCCTGTAAAACACAGGGTAATCCCAGTACAATTCATCATGTTAATCCAGTGTACAGATTGCATCACCTGCCACCTCTCAATACTGTACAGATTCGACTCCCAGCTGTCAGTCACTGTGTTGAAGCGATCAGATCTAAGCCAGAGGAGCATCCTGTGCGCAGCGATTGATGCACGAGCGACAAGGGCTCATATTGAAGTTATTTCAGGATCTCAGATGGTGATGCAGGTGTTTGTGTGTGTGTGACCCTGCATCCTTTGTGTTGTTGGAGTGTATGTCCCAGTCTTTCTTATCTGGCCCAGCTCTCTTTCCTGTATCCCTGTTTAACACAATGCAAAGGAAACAGGAATTTACACTGGATTTAGACTCTGTCTTCACTTCCACCGCTGCCCTTATATGTCAGCGTCAGCCCAGTGTTTCTCACCCAAAATGCAACAGCCATAATTAAAGAACAAGCATAACTGGTTGCAGATCAAGGGGGGGGGCATGTTTTTTTGTGTGAGCCAAGGAAAAAACAACAGGTTGCCATTCACCCTAGGAAGAAAAAAAGAGAAAGTAAAAACTATTATTAATTCCTTTTAAGTAATTGTTTTATAAATATTATTTTAATATATAAAAAGTGACCTAAAAATGTGACTTATAAAATTTGGCTAAAATATGACATGTTCCTGTCAGGTTTTCTTCCTGCCCCATTTCTCACCTATTTTGACTTTGTAGAAATAATTTTTTTCAGTTGTCTTCTTGATATGGATACAGTAGTCCATTGTTTTTTCTGTCCATTTTTCACCATCCACATTAATCAGATTTCTCTCTGCGCCCTCATTACTGCTTCAATTAACCTTGAACTGCTCAGCTGCACTAAAGTCCATCGCAGAGACTCTTATCATTTCTTTTCATCATCACATCCACCCTCACAGCCCTCTCTTACGACACGCAATCTTACTCCTGCAGTTAAACTAATGACTTACAAATATTTCTCAAATGAACCAAACAGAGTCACAGTTTGATAGAACTGATGCTCTCTATCCGCTCTCGAGCATTGTCTGTAATTACTGAGAGATAATAGAGAGGAGAAGAGGAAATTGGAAAGAGAAATGGCAGTAGAGAGAGAGAAGTCAAAAAGAGACAAGGGAATAAGGGATTTCTTGTCAGATAAGGAGTTTATTAGAAGAGGTGACAGAGAGCAACTTTGACTGGTTTCTCTGTACACAAATCAAAGACGTATGAAGAGGTTTAAAAATCAACACATTTATACCACAGTTATATGTTCTTAAAAATATAACTTTTGTAGTTGTGGTTTTTAAAAACAAACAAAAAAATTATACACAAATTGGTGTACCCAAGTAAAAGGCTTAATGTTTATGGTTAATAGTGACAACGAAAGGGTGTCCTAGGTGGGGGAAAAATAAATAAAATAAAATGTAAGTTACAAATTAAAAATACTTGCAAAACCTCCAGGCAGTAATACCACCTAGATGTTTTTCCATTCTCCAGACCAATAATAGTTTTAATTATTTATTATATCTTGCAATTGGGACACTGAGAGCATCATTCTATATTAGGCCTATCTGTCTAGATTTCTTAAAAAAAAAAAATTTTAAAAAAGTATTTTCATACTTAAGTAGACTGTTTTGTAATGCTGGTGTTTTATATCAGGTAATCTTTTCTCAGCATATTAAAATTCTGTCCCTCAGATAGTAATTTTCCCTGAAGGCACACAAATAAGAGCCTCCCTACCACATCGAGTGTGTTCATTATGAAACCACTTCATAAATGTTTTATCCGTGACATGAAGAAAACCATCAGTCAGTCTCTCAGATCATCAGGCAGTGCACTTGTGTACGTCTCCACCCCGGCCATCAGTTCTCGGGTTGATCTGATCAAGGCTTTATAGTCAAGATTAGATTTGTCATTTTCAGTTGACTCATTTTGCCAGAGCATCTGTAATCATTTTGGGTGTTAACTCGTCTTGAAAAGGCCTTCGGTCTCAGATCTGACTGAAGACCCAGGGCAGGAATGCTTTAACGGTAACTTTGCAGTGTAGATAGACTTAGGACAGGAAGTTCCACGCAAATGGTCAGATGCATCAAAGACCTTTCCCAAACTCTTTATCAGAGCCTAGTGCCAACCTCCAAAAAATAAATAGTGCTCTTCCTGCAATTAAAAGCATCAACATCTCTATCTCAGTCATGCACATAAGCATGCGCTTGGGAGCAAGCTCACATTGTGCTCGAACTGCCATGTTCATGTCTTCGTAAATCTCGTTATCCATGATTCCCTAAAGAAAGTTACATTTAAAGTCAACATTATTTTAATAACTTTCATACTGTGACATATTTTAGAGTGAAACAGGATGTTCTGTGAGGGGACAAATAATTATAGAAGGCAAACGGACTTGGCTGGATTGTGAAAAGCAGGTTGTTGGAGGGGTGGGATTTAAAATTGAGAGGGTTTGGTCTGGTCACCCATATTAAACGGGACCAGCAGTTTGGCTTTGTTAAATACATTTTCGTTTCTCCCACGGAATTCTTCACATCAGAACCCAGGAAACCTTAAAGGAACACGTTCTCCAATATTTTGAAAAATAGGCTCATTTGAGTGGGGGTTCAATCTCAACTGGCTGGCAGGAAAGCGCCATGACAGGTCACGTGACCTGCCGGTGGTTGGTGGCAGGAGGCCGTGGCAAGTCACGTGACTGTCAGTGGTTTTGTGGCAGCTTCCAGTGGAAGTCACGGTGACTGTCATGGCTGGTGCTGGCTGCAGTCTGGCCTTAACCAAGACCACTGCGGATCAGTCAGACAGCCGCAAGGACGCGCTCCGATTTTTAACGCGTTTCTCTACCACTTCTCTCTTACAAGGAAATATATAGTTTATGATTATTAATTATTCTTATGGGTCGTAGTCTGTTCAATTGTAATTTTTATAGCGGTATTACAAATAAGTGCCCAAATGGCCGGGAGCTCAAACTGTCAGCTGTTGTTGTCGCTTCCAACTGGCGGATCAGTCATACAGCCGCAGGAGCGCTCCGAGTTTTACACGCGTATCTACCACTCTCTTACAAGGAAAATATGGATTTTTGATTATCATTATTCTTATGGGTATAGGGTCTTTTATTGTCGGGACATTTTTAAGAGGCTTATTACAAATTCAAGTGCCAAGGCCGATAGATCTTCAAACTTCAGCTGGTTGTCGCCTTCCACGAGCGGATCAGTCAGACAAGGCGCAAGAGCGCTCAGAGTTAAAACGCGTTCTCTACCAACTCTCTCTACAAGGGAAATATCTGATTTATGATTATGAATATAGGCTTTGGGTCTAGGTCTTGTTAATTGTCGACCATTTTATTAGAGGCTATTACAAATAAATGCCCAAATGGCGTGATCTTCAAACCTGGTGCAGCGGGTTGTCGCTGTCCCACTGGCGGATCAGTTTCATACACGCCGCAAGAGCGCTCCGGCGTTTAACGCGTTCTTCTACACTCTCTCTACAAGGAAAATATATGATTTATGATATAATATATTTAGTATGGGTATAGTCTTCTAAATTTGGTTCGACACATTTTAAGAGGGCGTATTTAAAAATAAAGTGCCCAAATGGGCGTTGATCTCAACTGCAGCTGGTTTGTCGCTTCACTGGCGGATCAGGTCAGACAGCGGCAAGAGCGCTCCGAGTTTAACGCGTTCTCTACCACTCTCTCTACAAGTAAATATATTATTTTATGATTATTAATATATTCTTATGGGTCTAGTCTTTTAATTTGTCGACATTTTTAGAGGCTTATTACAAATAAGGTGCCCAAATGGCCGTGATCTCAACTGTCAGCTGGTTGTTGCTTCCACTGGCGGATCAGTCAGACAGCTGCAAGAGTGCTCCGAGTTTAACGCGTTCTCTACCATTCTCTCTACAAGGAAATATATTATTTTGTGATTATTAATATATTCTTATGGGTCTAGTCTTTTGATTTGTCGACATTTTATAGAGGCTTATTGCAAATAAGGTGCCCAAATGGCCGTGATCCCAACTGCTAGCTGGTTGTCGCTTCCACTGGCGGATCAGTCATACAGCCGCAAGAGCGCTCCGAGTTTAACTCGTTCTCTACCACTCTCTCTACAAGGAAATATACTATTTTATGTTCATTAATATATTCTTATGGGTCTAGTCTTCTAATTTGTCGACATTTTATAGAGGCTTATTACAAAAAAAGTGCCCAAATGGCCGTGATCTCAACTGTCAGCTGGTTGTCGCTTCCACTGGCGGATCAGTCAGACAGCCGCAAGAGCGCTCTGAGTTTAACGCGTTCTCTACCACTCTCTCTACAAGGAAATGTATTATTTTATGATTATTAATATGTTCTTATGGGTCTAGTCTTTTAATTTGTCGGCATTTTATAGAGGCTTATTACAAATAAAGTGCCCAAATAGCCGTGATCTCAACTGTCAGCTGGTTGTCGCTTCCACTGGCGGATCAGTCAGAAAGCCGCAAGAGCGCTCCGAGTATAACGCGTTCTCTACCACTCTCTCTACAAGGAAATATATGATTTTATGATTATTAATATATTCTTATGGGTCTAGTCTTCTAATTTGTCGACATTTTATAGAGGCTTGTAGATTACAAGGAGATAAGTGCGGCAAAAAGGAAAATGGCCGTGATCTCAACTGTCAGCTGGTTGTCGCTTCCACTGGCGGATCAGTCATACAGCCGCAAGAGCGCTCCGAGTTTAACTCGTTCTCTACCACTCTCTCTACAAGGAAATATACTATTTTATGTTCATTAATATATTCTTATGGGTCTAGTCTTCTAATTTGTCACATTTTATAGAGGCTTATTACAAATTTTTTTACAATAAGAGTGCAAAAATGGCCGTGGATCTCACAAGACTGTCAGCTGGTTGTCGCGTGTTCATGGCGGTCAGTCAGACAGCCGAAGACGGCGCTCCGAGGGGTTTAACGCGTTCTCGACCAACTTTGACAAGGAAAATATGATTTTATTGATTATTAATATGTTCTTATGGGGTCTAGTCTTAATTTGTCGACATTTTGATAAGAGCTTATTACAAACATTAAAAGTGCCCCAAATAGCCGTGAGTATCTCAACTGTAAGCTGGTGTCGCTTCCAATCGCGGGATTAAGTCAAGGGGACAAGCCGCAAGAGCGTCCGAGTTTAAACGCGTTCTTTCTACCACTCTCTCTACAAGGAAAACATACTTATGATTTTCTGATTATTAATATTGTTCTTTATGGGGTTCTAGTCTTGTAATGTCGTACATTTTAATAGAGGGGCTATTACCAAATAAGTGCCCAAAATAGCCGTGAATCTAAAATGTACGGGGGGTGACTTTGGTTGTCGCTTACATGGCGGGATCCAGTCAGACAGAGACCGACAGAGCGCTCCGGCAGTTTAACGGCGTTCTTTACCACTCTCTCTAGCAAGGCCATATATGATTTTACTGATTCAATTAGTATTCTAGGGGTTAGTCTTTTAAAATTTTGTCGGACAATTTTCTAGAGGGCGTATATCCAAATAAAGGGGCGCCAAAATAAGCCGTGATTCGTCAAAAATGTCAGCTGGTTGCGCTCCACTGGCGGATCAGTCAGACAGCTGCAAGAGTGCTCCGAGTTTAACGCGTTCTCTACCTCTCTCTCTACAAGGAAATATATGATTTTATGATTATTAATATGTTCTTATGGGTCTAGTCTTCTAATTTGTCACATTTTATAGAGGCTTATTACAAATAAAGTGCCCAAATAGCCGTGATCTCAACTGTCAGCTGGTTGTCGCTTCCACTGGCGGATCAGTCAGACAGCCGCAAGAGCGCTCCGCGTTTAACGCGTTCTCTACCACTCTCTCTAAACGGAAATATATTATTTTATGATTATTAATATATTATTATAAGTCTAGTCTTTTAATATGTGGACATTTTATAGAGGCTTATTACAAAAAAAGTGCCCAAATGGCCGTGATCTCAACTGCCAGCTGATAGTCGCTTCCACTGGCGGATCAGTCAGAAAGCCGCAAGAGCGCTCCGAGTATAACGCGTTCTCTACCACTCTCTCTAAACGGAAATATATTATTTTATGATTATTAATATATTCTCATGGGTCTAGTCTTTTAATTTGTCGACATTTTATAGAGGCTTATTACAAATAAAGTGCCCAAATGGCCGTTATCTCAACTTGTTCAGCTGGTTTGTCGCTTGCCAATGGCGGACAGTCATTAAGCCGCCAAGGAGGCGCTCCGGAGGTTTAACGCGTTCCTCTACCACTCTCTCTACAAGGAAAATATATGATTTTATGGGGGATTTTTGTTTTTTATTTTAATATGTTCTTATGGGTTGTCTTTAAATTTGTCGGACATTTTTATTAGAGGCTTATTACAACTTAAAGTGCCCAAAATGGCCGTGATCTCAACTGCACGCTGGATGTCGCTCCACTCGCGGGCCAATCCAGCCAGCCACGTTTAAACTGCGAGTCTAAGGCATCCCTATCACTTCTTCGCTGTATGAAAATTCATTATATAAATATTATCAATATACTCGTATGACTCTATTTCTTTTGTCTGATTGGACGTTTAGGTGGTATCCCAATTAAAGGCAGTCAAATGAACCTTGATCACGGACGGTTGCTTACGGACGCTTCTCTAACGCAACAGCCCAGCCGCTGCGGAGCCTTGCGAGTAGAACGCGTTCCTATCACTATCACTGCAAAGGAAATACAATTTTTTATTACTAGACTATATTCTTAATTGGGACTCATTATGTTGTATGATTGACGTTTTTCGTTTTTTCCCCAATAAAAGGCAGCCAAATGAGGTGATTTCCGACTGGTGCTCTTACTGACGCTTCGCGGACGCTCACCAGCCCGCGCTGCTGCCTCTCAGTCCAAAGGAATCATTCTAATTGTAAGGGGGATGACTTGTTGCAACTAGTTGTGAACGATTTTACGATTGTATGTATGTAATAAACATTTGTTATGCAATAATGTTAAAGTATAACAAATGGCCTATTAAACGTGACATATTTTCCCAATAAACAAGAATCTTTTCTCATTAAAGTAATTCAGCGACCAAACAGGACAAACTGGCAAATTGCTTTTAATAATTATTATAAGAAAGCCAACTTAACACTCCATTAGGGTTCAATCCCAGAACTGATTGGCAGCCCAGTGGACCATGGAAGCTGGCAGTCTTATTCTGGCAGGTAACATGACCTGCCGGTGGTTGGCTGCCTGGCGGCTGGCAGTTCACTGTCAGGAGGACCATTGATTTATGGCAGATTTATGTTTTGCTCTCCTTCCACTCTATACGGGAATAATAATATAAATTTTTTATTGTACATCTCTTCATATGACTTTATTCTTTTACATATTCAATGTTTTATGGAGTGATACGGAACCCGTTCAATTCGGAGCTGAAAATGACTGGCTGCACTGAAGCGGCAGTAACCCACCAGTCAGGATCACGGTCATTTGAACACTTTATTTGTGATAAACCTCCCTAAAATGCCGATCATGTAAAAGAACAGACCCATAAGAATGAATTCATAATCATAAAGTAATATATTTCCTTGCAGAGAGAGTGGTAGAGAACGTGTTATACTGGCAGCTTCATAGGCTGGCTGGACTAAAGTGTCAGTAACTCACCAGTCGGGATAACAGTTATTTGAGCACTTTAATCTGGATAAACCTCCCTAAAACGTATAACATATAAAATGATAGATTCATATGAATATAGCCTATACATAATAATAAAATAATTTATTTTCTTGCAACGGGAGTGGTAGAACGCGATAATCTTTAAGTTTAACAGTGACTGGCTGGATGAGCGACCAGCGAAGCGTCAGTAACCCACCAGTCAGGATCACGTCTTTAATCGGGATGAATCTTCCTTAAACATCAATAATATAAAATAATAGATTCACACGAATGCATTAATAATAATAAAAAAAATGAATTAAATTGTAGTGAGAGTAATATGGAACGCGTTAAACTCGCAGCTCAATAGCAGCTGGTAGACTGAAGAGTAGGCAACCCACCAGTCAGGATCACGATCATTTGACCACTTAAATAAGGATAAAACACCCTAAACCCTATATGATCTTAAAGAATAGATTCATGAGAATATATTAATAATAATATTAATGTATTTCCTTGCAGCTTGAAGGGAGTGGTAGAGACACGCGTAAAATTAGAAGCGCAAATTTGCCACTGGGTGGACCCTGAGCGGCCGGAGCCGCGCTCAGACCCACAGTTCGGTTGTTACGGCCATTTTCTCCTTATTCAGGAGAAACCTCCCTTATACGCCTAGGATATTAAGAAGAAACTTCATAAGATACATTAATCATATAAACCCTATTTCAGTTCGTGCAGCGTAAGAGTCATTAAACTGGCAGGCTGGCTGGACGAGGCGGCAGTAACCCACCAAAACGGGATTCACGGCATGTAGCTACTAAATTAAAAAAACTCCTTAAACCTATAATATATTAAAAATACGTTCAAAAAGACAAAATATGCCACAATAATACCATTATGCATTTCTTGCAGCAGGGAGGGGGGGAAGGGCATAGGCACATTAGCTTAAAAGTCTGTGGGAGGAAACTGTTATAGGAGGAACAATGAAACGCAAATAATATATTAATTGACTCCAAAGTGGTTTACAAAACAATGTAGAATAAACAAAATAAAATCAGAATGATTTCTTGGGAATGAGGGCAGCAGCGGTGGTGGTTTGAGGTTCCAACAAAGCGTTCCGTTAAGCAACCAGCCGTGATCCACGTTTCTTTGAATGCTTTAGTTGGGGAAAACAACCTAAAGGTCAAGAGTCTAAAAATATTAATTAAGAAATAGGTTATTTTCCTTGCAGGGCGAGAGATGGGGTAGGCGTTACTCGCAGCTCTACCGCGGCTGCCTGGAAGCTGACAGACCAGCCCATGGCGGTACACCCCGTCGTCACAATGCAACCTGACCTACCACCATGACTGGACAGCCATGCCACCCACGCCACTAGGACAGCATAACCAGCCATCCACAAGACGGGAACTGGCAAAATATTTTTGCATCCCCACGCCTCCCCACCTACACAGCCACTGGCAGCTGCCAGAATAAGGAATCGGCAGCTGCCACCAGCCAATGGCAGCTGCCAGAATCAGACTGGCAGCTGCCAGAATCAGACTGGCAGCTGCCACCAACCACTGGCAAGTCACGTGACCTGTCAGTGGCGGCTCCTCGCCAGCCAGTTGAAGAATTGAAAACCCTTACTTGATCATTTTCCAACTCCCCTAGAGTTAAACAGTTGAGTTTTACCGTTTTCGAATCCGTTCAGCCTATCTCCGGGTCTGGCGGTAGCACTTTTAGCTGTAGCTTAGCATAGATCATTGAATCTGATTAGACCGTTAGCATCTCGCTCAAAAATGACCAAAGTGTTTCGATATTTTTCCCATTTAAAACTTGACTCTTCTGTAGTTACATCGTGTACGAAGACCAATGGAAAATTAAAAATAAATTTTGATTTTCTAGGCCGATATGGCTAGGAACTATACTCTCATTCCGACGTAATAATCAAGAAACTTTGCTGCCGTACCATGGGTGCAGCAGGCGCAATGTTATGACGTAGCTCTGTCCTCAGAGCTGTCCTTCAAACTTTCTGGGGTTCACAACTGAACAAAACCAACAAGCACATTTGAATCAGCGAAAAACAACAGTCGTTCTTTTTTCTCTTTTTTTTTTTTTTGGAGCACTATAATGCCAGAAATCATTTGCAGGCTCATTAGGCTGATGGGATTGGGACAGTACTGGAATGTCATTAGGGTTAAATCAGACGATGCTGTGATGGTATTATGCTCGAAGAGTCAGGAAATGGGCTCTTCGCTTTTGTCCCTCTGTCATTCTCACAGTAAAACAGAAAAATCCCTTTTTAAGATAATTCCTGGAGGAATCATTTATCATTATTAAATGACTATAAACGACTACCGTAGCATTGGACATTCACTTGAATTTGTCACTGGTTAGCGCACTAAACTCTAACATCACATCCACAGCACAGATGCTTTCCTCATGTGGCATGTAAAGAGCTTCATGTTTGTTTGAGGTTGTTTTCCTAATCAGTGAGTTTAATAGGATAATTTAAACACTGCTAAGATCCTCATGTGGATCTGAGAGACTCTGTGTTCACAAGAGAGAAAAACACTCCCAAAAGTGCTCTGATTAATGAGAGAGGCTGATGCTAACACAGGTTCCCTACTGAGTGTCAGCTACTAGTTTAATCTCTTATTGAGGCTTTAGTAGAACGATCAAGAGATGGGGAGAAAACTTGGGAATGCTGGGTAATTAACCTAATGATTGAGAAGCTCTGCTTTGGTCGATGCTGATAAACACAGTGATTATAGATAGCTGCCCTGAAAACATAAGACTGGATGCATGAGTCAATAAACATCTATCATAAGTCCTGAATGAAGTAATGAAGTGCTCAAAACATATTACTTGGTGTTCCTTTATGTTCTTATTTATAATGACTGAGTTTATTGCATAGCATTTGCTGCCCTCTACTGGTATGTAGGCAGTCATGCAGTTTAAAGTCAAACTCTTGTTCTAAAAGTTCATGGAAAATAAAAAAAATTTTTCTCTGTCTTTAAGCTTTACTTCTAAACTGCTTAGGGCTTAACATGCTTCGTATATGTACCCTAGCACGCAGATTATGGAAAATGTTCTTGAAGTTTGTGTTATTGTGAATGAACTGTAAATTATTGATTTAAAATGCTAGTGTTCATGCTAGAAAGCTGTTAATTGTTTTATTTACAAATCTAGTTGATAGGATACACTAGAATAAACTCTTAATTGACTGAGTTGAATGCTAGTTTGAAAGACATGAATACTCATCAACAAAATTTAATATTTGCTATCGTTTAAAAGTTTGGGGTCTGAAAGGTTTTTTAATACTTTTAATAAAAGGAATTTTAGTTTACACCATGTGTGGTACATTGTCATGATAATCAGTGCACATGTTGTCTGTACTCTCTGCATGTTTGTTTATAAATATTTTAATCTGAAAAGTTTCACAGTCCATACGGGCTGCAGATCACAACCGTGACCTCTGGTCCTTGACAGTGCCCTCAAATGACAGAGGGAGCCAGACTGGAGCACAGGATTGAGATATATTTTTCTTCTTTTGGTAAACAATAGAACTGCCACTGTTTGCAAGATAAATATGGAAGAGACAAGACCAGAAATCTGTTTTCCCCTTTGACCTCTACAATGAATTGTTGATCAAGATTTTCAGTGAAAGCAGATCAATTCCTTTAGTTTATACATTCATAAAGTTCAGTTCAACGTTTGATCCAGTCCCATATATAGGCTACATTTCAACGGCTTTATTTGGCGAGAGTCATTGGAAGCAATTTGACTATAATTGCTAAATCAGGTTAAAGACTAACCTGCAAACATAAAGCAGAAGAAAATGTCAGAAAGATGAGCACAAACAGGATTCTAGTTGAGGATTAGTGGGTTTACACTTAAGGGAGGGGAATTCGACATACGCATGGCATTGTGGCTCATTGCAGTGGGCCTGTGAATGTCCCTCTCCCTCTCACGTACCTTCTGCTAAGCCTGAAACAAGATGCTCGGCAGTTGCGTCACCAAGTTTTTCTCCCTGCGGGCTTTCATCTGAAATCATAAGTGACAAGAGCATTTTAGAAGCAGATTCTCTCTTATGAGTCTCTATGTGGCACATATTTGTTTCTCCGGGAGCCTAGCTGAAGCATCCCAGCCAAGCTGGCGGATCAGACGGACAACCAGGACAGCTGGATTCAGCTGGTTTACCTCCACTTGGGGGAGTGTATGTCACTCCTGAATGTTTCGTAGCTTTTATTGGGGTTTCAAATGAGTGCACTTGGACTTGGAGGCTGTCAGCTGGGTTGAATGGTAATATTTAGCGGATTTCAAGTTGTTAATCGATTTTTGCTTTCTCTCCTTATCTTTCCAGGTGACCTGGCCCAACTTCAGCTACCTCAGAAAAATGTAGAAGTGATCCAAGGGAAGATGGTAGTGCTGCAGGCTTCTTACACTGGTCTGGAGATTAAGAAAAATACAGTGGTCTGGAACTACATGTCCAGCAGCACAGAAATGGTGACTCTTTTCTATATGTTGTTTTTCTTTGTTTGTGTTGACAGAGACATTAGTGTCCTGCAGTGTGACATGCCATACTTCATCTAAAAATATTTTTTACACATCAGAATTATTTGATTTTATTAATTTTATGAACTCTTAATATTTTATTTTATTCATATTAATTGAGAGACAGCATTGAATATTTATACTTAATACAAATGTATTTGTCACACTAGAAATACTTAAGTGAACTACAAAAAAGTTAAACAATTTATTTTTAAATAAATTACTTTTGAATGTTATATATTACGTATTACACCCAAAAATCTCGGATGTTAAAAACATGAACATGTTATTTGTCGCTTTTATTTATTTAAAGCATACCTAGTCAGCTACTTTGACTGGATTAAATAAAATCATAGCAGATCAATGTTAAAAACAAGGCTTAACAAAGTAATAAATAATAAACAAAATGTAAAAAGATAAGATTTAAAAATAAAAACACCCAAGGTGGTGAGTCTGTGTACAGTATACTGTGGCGATGAGTGGGTCAGATGGGTACCATAGAATATAGTAGTATAATATAATAATATGAGATAATTTTAGGCTTGGTCATATAAAACTGATTATTTTGGCCATTATAAAACTGCTTTAGTTTACTAACCAATTAATAAAATAGGGTTAATATTACTATAGGACATAAACTCTTCATAATTAATTAAAATCATAATATTGTAACCCTTTAATAAATTCATATAACTATTTTATGGGAAATCTTAAGCTCTTTTTTGTTTAGGAAATAAATGAGAGGACAATGATTATAGTAAAAAGGTAATACTCGAAAAAATAGGAATATGAAGACTAAATAATTCAGGGGCAGTACTAAAGACTTTATGAGGACTATAGGTTCACTTTAAAATACTGAGGTTGCTGAGCAATATAAAGAGTGCAGTATCTTGGGTCATGTGCATATATTGGCTGTTTTCAGTTTGATTTCATAGTTTTATAAAAGTCATTATAAATGATTATTTTTCTCAGACTAACATGGAGGAGATGATGGATATAATGGTTACTCTCTGTCCCTGATCACTCCGGTTTGAGTTCCAGAGGTCAAGAGTGCACATAGACGAAATCCCACTCCTCATTATCACACACACACACACACACACTCAAATAATCATGTGAACACGCTTCAAATGCAGTACAGCGAGGGGGTTCTGCATAGATTTATAATGAAATCCGATAATGTTACGTCAGCCCAAATTAGATTTTGAAATGGTCTGGTATTATGGGTGGGATTGTACTCATTTGTTAGTTTTTGTGCAGATGCCAGAACATTTTGCACCATCTGTGCATGTTGTGATTTGGATTATGAATGGCAGAGACTTTTCTGAACTGATTATAAAAAATGTGTCTTAAAAATTATCACTTTTTATATAGATATTTTGTTTCTGTTTTAATTAATTAAATAATGTAGGATGGATGCTCATATTCAAATATTGCAATCACAGAATCACTTTGTCTTTTGTGTTAAACATATTGAAAGTACAAGAAATCATGTGGGTCATCACAGCAGACTACATATCTCATATTGCCTGCAAACTTGGACCATCTTACCTTAAGAGCTAGTATAATACTGTGATTGAAATATCCACTCTTGGCAGCAATTGTCTTTCATTTTGCATTACATGGCATCTCATTACTCTGTAAGAAACCGTATTATCTGCAGATTGTAAAATCCTCTATCCTGCATTTTCTTCAGTTCAGATTAACTCTGCCCACTGAAGGATCAGCTGATATGAACCCTTTAGACCTGTCCACTGAGAAATTCTGTGCCTGCCTCAGAAATTTCCAGCTGTTTGCCTAAGCAGTTTTGTCTTTTTTATTTTTGCAATATATTTAATTATTATTAAAAACGTCCAAACATTTGTTTTATATGTTAATAATACCCCCATCTGTTTATATTTTATTTAATGTGAATTTAGTGTGTGTGTGTAATATATTAAAATGTAATGAATAAATATACCTGTATATTGTTAAAACATGTTTCACTTTAAATCTCCTTAATTATCAACTATTCATACCTCATTTGTCATTTTGATGCCTTCCTCCCTCTTCTTTGTCTTTTCTTTAGATCATTTCATACGTCGGTGGAAGCTTAAGCCATAGCACTTCCCAGTTTGCTGGTCGAGTCGGTTTTATGCATAATATGCCCAACACCAACCTGTCTCTGTACATTAACAACACCAAAGCATCAGACTCAGGAAAGTACATGTGCCAGGTCATCATTCCGGAGGCCTCAGGACTCACCGGAGAGCTCATTCTTAATGTTAAAGGTGTGTACTTACTGCCACACTGTGGTGCACACATGCGTAGTCCTAAAACACACATGCCTATGTACATGTCAGATGCTTTTTCTGTGACACAGGCCATTCTTTCTTTCAGCGTTTTCCAGAAAGACACTTTAAATGCAGATTTAACATCACGTGACCCATCCTGTCTCTTTCAGTCCCTCCTTCAGTGCCAGTTTGTCAAGTTAAAGGAAAGCCTGTTCTTAAAGGGAACATCACTCTGGCTTGTAACTCTAATGATGGTAAGCCGGTACCAGAATACAAGTGGACCAAGACCAGCCCCACCTCAGAGATCTTCTTCCCTCCTGCACAAAGTGAGTCTATCTTTGTGCCCAAGACACAAGAATATGTTTAAATAATGTATTCATTCTCCTTTCTATGGGCATGATGTGTCTCATTAGCATTAACATGTTTCTCCAAAAATGGCTAAATTATTTTTGTAAACATGCAAATCTAACTTTACCCTCCCACTGTTGTTGTTGTTGTTGTAGATGAAACAGCAGGAACTTTAAAACTGAACAATCTGAGCAGTAATATGTCGGGGAAATACATGTGCACTGCATCCAACTCTGCAGGAGTGGAGACGTGCTACATCAACCTGGAAGTCATCACATGTAATTTAAGTCGTCTGAAGATAAAAATAAAATTGTAACTTAAAAGGCATACGTTAACTTTTCCTGTTCCTTTCGTACAGCGACTAATGCAGGGATGATCGCTGGTGTTACGGTTGGTTGTATTGTGGCTCTCATCCTGATCATTCTCTTCTTCGTCTTCATGTGGACAAGACGGAAGGACACAGAGGAGGATTTGGCCAATGAAATCAAGTAAGATAATTGAGATTTGTTGATTGATTTAGTGATTTCTAACTTGTGTAGACATTGTTTTTTTTGTGTGTGTTACAGAGAGGATGCTCAGGCTCCCAAACGCGTCTCATGGGCCAAGAGTGGCACTGGATCTGACATCATCTCTAAAAACGGCACCCTGTCCTCCATTCACACCGGCTCTTACCCACGAGACACTCAGAACCACCACCATTACCCTCACTCCGACACCGCGTCCATCTTCACGGCCACAGGGGGCAGCACAACCGGCTACCGCTCGCAGCCTCCAGCAGACGCCACACTGGAGCGCACATTGCCAGGCTACAACACCAACCCCACCCTGCCCCGTGGACCCTCGGGACCCCCCAGCACCAATGGAGGCTCCCAGCACACCTCAGTGCCACGGCCAGCCTCCGCCCAGCCTCGGATTCCACGTCCACCTGTGCTGCCCACCACCGTAACTGCTGCCAACATCTCCCGCATGGGAGGGGTAGCCATTATGGTGCCGGCGCAAAACCAGGCTGGCTCTCTGGTCTAGAACCAAACATTTCTGCTCAACCTCTGAAGGGAAAGAGAGAAGAGGACATCATGTCTGCGGTCCCACAAACTGAAGCACATTGGAAAGGATGGATTGGAACCGATAAGCATATTGCCTCCGTATGGAAACCGTATGATGTCATTTTCTTTTAGATTTTTTTTTTTATATAGAAAAAAAATTTAAGCAAATATATGTAAAGATGCTCATTTTATTGTTTTATAGTTTTTACTGTTCAATGTATTACAGAAAAGCCTCTACTCTCTATAAAGTGGAACCTGTTAAAAAGTAAACAAAAAGACACTGACCTGGAACTATTCACTTTTTGTTTCACTTAATTTTATTTGTGTCCTTTTTTTGTTGTTACTGCTTTACTGATTGTTCTTCTTGCAATCTAAAGATGCTAACTTGCCTTGATAAAAACAAATGAAAGGTCTATTCCACATTATTTAAAGACACTCCTCATGAATAATTATGTTTACATATGTTTAATGCATATGCGATCAGTCCACCGTATTTTGCAATGCGGAAGTAAGCTATTTTGTTTGAATGGTGCAACCCACTCTTACATTAAAAATGAAGGTGAATAGGGAATATGTTCATAGCAGCATTGTTAAAAGGAATGTCAGGGACATCACTTAAAATGTGGCATTAAGGGGCTATATTGCCTTTAAATGTTTTTGGCCAAATATTTAGAAATCTGTGTTATCTCTTAGAGATGTGTGGTAGCTTTTTTCAATTTAAAAGTTTAGAGTTTGGCAGTATCTTAATTTATATAGTGTTTTTGTACCCCATAATGATGTTTTAAATCTAATGTATTGTATTGAATATGTAAACTATAATTATAAACATTACCTTACTGTAAATAAGGTATTTATTTCTCATTCAAGGTCTGTCAAGGTCTCATAATTTCACAGCAATACGTTTGACGATTCTTTCGACGCTACCCGGATAACAAAAACAAAGATTTTCCAAGGTGATGGTTTGTTATTGTGGGGGAAACTAGTTTTCCTTGTCATTCTTATCAGCATTGTTCCAGACTGCTAATGCTACTACAGTTAAAGCTGACAAATTCCTAACAAAATGAATGGTAATCTAGAAAATCAAAATAGACAGGCAGACAGGCTGCAAATGTAGGTCATAGTAAGGGTAAAAGGAAATAAATGCACCAGTGAAACATGAACTCAAAATGGACCCTATTTATTTCTTAATAATGCAGTCACTGAACAAAAATCTGGGTTTACTAGACCATTTGTCCTATTACAGAAGTAAAATGGGTTGCAAATGGCAATTCATGGTCACTTTAAGTATAGCAGACCATACAATAAATCACAATCTAGAAGTATGCCAAATCATGTTGTATTTTTTTTTTACCACATATTTCATAAATGCTTTTTAAACAACTGCTGTATCATTAAGTATGTTGTATTGTATGTACTCAACAGTGCTACTGACTGTTTTTCAGACACAAACTATTTACCTTTATTTTATTAGAAATGTTTTATTGCCTATACCCATGTCAATCTTTTTGTCATCCGCAGACTGCACAACCTCAAACTGTTCTCTATTGGACATTTATTGTATAGACATGAAAACACTTTGTATTCATATTTTTAATTAAAAGAAACCGGCTGTGCAAATGCAAGCTGTTCATTTACTAGGAAATGTAGTAATGTTCTGCAGAGTCCGGAATTTAGCATTTCATATATTTTTGTTGTCATTTCATATATTTTGTATGATGTTTAACATATGTAGCCTATTTGTTGTGATCCAGTCCTGGCGTTATTGACCAGCAATGACCTATTTTTATGTTAATGCTTACCAAGTAAATTAATGCACAATAAAAATCAGTTGTGCGTGCGCTTTTCGTTGGAAAGTGGAAAGAAGACTTGCTTTAAAAAGAAGAGAGCAGAAGGTAAGATACTATTAAAACTAGTGTTTTAGGACATTTCTAGTGACCTATTATTAACAATACTTGGAAAAAATAACCTAACGCGTTACATAATATAAATAAGCCGCAAGGTGTAACATTTAGGGTCAGACTCAGTATGGCTAATAAGCTAAGGTGACAGTGGTGCAACATTCAAAATGAGCAAAACATTTATTCCTGTTTTTTTTTTTTTTTGCGTTATCTAACATTTGATATATTTCAGATATTGTTTTTAGATGACACAAAACATCTAACGCTGTTGCAAACAAGCTTTCACAGGGTTTGACATTTATTGGAATTATAACTCAGCAATACTTCACATTCCTCCATGTCCCTTAGTATATAAGAAATATATACATTAAAGATGTAAGCACAAGGCATGAATAACAGTTCTGTTCAGTAAAAAAAAAAAAATTTATTAGACAAATGGATGGTCAAGGAAACCACATTACGTAGAACTGAATATTTCATACATAAGGATGAAAAAAAATCTCAGGTTACCCAAAATAAGAAAAGTCAAAAAGAGGTTTGTAAAACAAGGTTTCTCCCAATAATTTGGCATTAATGTAGAACACTAAAACATGCTGTATTTTCAACCAACATTGGCTGAAATGAAGCCACAATACTAAAATGGCAAAAGCAGAAATTATGGATGGATTATTTTCAAATGTGCTCTCGAATCAATTCATCTACGCCTTAATAAGATTGTGAATAATGCCCTTCTCATCATCACCTGTGTTCAGAACGGATGTGAATGACCGAGTAGTATGTAAAATGCCTTATGTTAGGTCTATATTTAAAAATAAAAATAAAAATATTACCTGATCGTAGAGTTAAACCGATTATCGTTCACCTGTTACCCTTACACGTTCCATATGGCTTTTGGCCCGTAGTAACGTACGTAGTAGAAAACATGTAAAGCACCAGGCGTTGTGGTATGAACCTCGTGGATATGTGAATACAGGAAGGGCAGTGAGATGAGCAAGGTCAAAGGTCATTAGATAAGCAAGAGAAGGATGGTTAGATGTTCAGGGTCCCTCGCTGATACTGAATAAGGGAGCTCATGCAGCTGGGCTGGAGAACTGAGAGAGGACGAATGAAGACAGTCTCACCATCAGCACATCACGCTCAAGATATTAGGTAGGACACAGAACTGCAGGATGGAGACGTGATATTGTGTTATTGGTCTCAACACTACTAAATGTCTGTGTGTGTACTTCAGATACATTATATATTGTATTATATAGCGTTATATTATATTTAATTAAATGTAAAACCATAAAAAACTGAAATAAAATCCAATATAAAAAAATTATTTCATTTCAGCTTGTTGCCAAAGCAACTTTTTTCATTTTCATTTAGTTTAACTTGATGCACTAAAATAACTAAAACTGAAATAAAACGTAATACTATCTAAACATATCAAAACAAAACAAAAAACGAATAAAAATGACAAAAAACAAACAACACAATTACTAAAACTTTACAATTAAAATGAAAACGAATTAAAAAACTCAGTGATACTAAAAAATTATGCAGGCTGAGTTTTTATGAGGGGAAATATTTTAGGGGAACCAGTGGATTATTCTGTGAATCCAGCTATTGAATTAAATTGAGGTAGAAATAAACATTATCAAAAAAGCACTTCCTCGGCTGGTTAAAATGTTTCAAAATGATAACCTATTTCAGAGCCACAGTTAGTTTCTCTAAAATTTCTAAATAAATAATAATACTATATAAAAATGATGACAGCTAAAAACACACAAAAATTACAATAATACGAAATTATTTTTAAAAAATTATTCTAATTATGCGGGGGTGGGGGTGTTAGATTTACCTTTTAATATATAGTCAGTCAGGAGGGTCGGGACCTTCTCACTGTCTTCTTTCATGGCATAAAGAACTGAAAAACAATATCAGTTGAATTAATGGTCACTACTTTTTTTTTTCCTTTGATGGCCTAAATTTGTTAAGTATTAAATAAATCAGTATTAGCAAATATCATTAGTATTAGTGCAGTTCAGTACACTAACTTTTTGTGAGCATTTGCAAGTCATCCACAGATGGAGGAGCCCCTTTTTTCTCATATGGGATGACTGTGTTTAGGTACTGTCCAACATACGTATGAAAAAATAATCAGAAAGAGTTTACAATCAGATCTTATTCCTGCATATATATGCAAGTTTAGTTCAGAACATTAACTGAAATGCTCCTCCTTACCTGTCTTTCTGTCCCTGAGGTCCCAAAGGTCTGTCTGATGCCTGTCTGCAGGATGTTGGAAAGACCCTCCATGCTGAAGCGCTGGAAAACATTAAAACATCAAATAGTAAGTGCCAGAGGCTTAGAAGCTGGTAGAATTCAACTGGGGATCTAGAAATGATGAAAAAAAATCTGAAATGATTGTGCATTTTAACAAATATTAATTTTAAAAATAATAATAGTAGCCACTTATCAATTATCAGCCATGACATGGCTATACAATCATTTATTGGCTAAAATCCTAAGCTTCTGAGTTCAGGAAAAAAGCATACATAACGCAAACATAATATATTAAATTTGAGCTTCACAATTTTGCCACTAACTCTAGCCACTGTGTACAGAATAACTAAAATGATCAACTCATCCCTGTGAGAACATGGAGGATGAGGACGCAGAGATGCAGTTCTTGCATGATGTAATGAAATCACAGTGGCATTACTGGTATTGCCTTCACAGCTCATACTGCAGGGCAATGCTTCCTCTGCTCTTCCAGTAAGTGCTAAGTGTAGCTGAAGAGTAATGGGGCGAGATCCATTAAACGGAGAGAGAGATGTCTGTGCATGGAGACTGAATGGAGGTAAACATCATGCAGTTCATTTCAACACACGTACTTTTGCAGGCATGCTCCCAGTCTTCTCGGAGCGGGCAGGCCCTTGTAGACTCACGGCCTTGTCCTTACGCCTGCGCTTGCTCAGCTCCCTTTGCTCCTTCTGTCTGTTCTGGACCTCCATCAGAGCTGTGATGAAGGTATTCTTCACCTCCTTCTCAAACTCCAGCTCATCCCTCCGGGCCAGCTGGGCCACCAGTTCCTCCGAATACTCTCGTATCGCCGCCTCCATTCGACACAAGATGTCAAGCAGTGCCGAGCTTGGCATCAGCCTCAGACCTGCATGACAAAACATTCAGTTTAAAAAGACTTGATCAAAGCGAGCAACACTTGACTTTCACACTGTGACTAATGTTGTGACGTAATGTTTCTTTAGTGTCGTTCTCAGTTGACATGGGCTATTTTTCATTCGCTTTTACTCTACTGCATCTTTGGTTTCAAAAACATGATCTGTTTCATCTGTCCGTGGGATGAAGAAATGCTGAAACAACATAGTTTAAAATAGAAACCTACCCTATATACTCGATAGGCACTGGTTTCATTTCCTGGGGAGCATGTTTATATTGACCTTGATCTGGTAATATAAAAATTAGACTTTTGCTGACAGACATCATGCTTGTATTTTATCTATAAAGATAAAGATAATCAGTCCCCTCTCCATGAACTGCATGAAACTCTAGATGGCGCAGTCCGATAGGTCTAACAGAAAAATCGCGACTAAATGGGGGACCATCATTCTCACATGGGCAACAGCTGATGGTATCGCCGTCTTTGGTCGCCCAGTGAACGCTCGCTGCTCAAACATCACAGGGAAATATGACTATGCTTGCCTTGAAGTGAGCTTGCTTCAGGAAACCCTCCACCCTTCCCCAGCTCCACCTGTATAGATCTGATACGATGTGATTCATGTATGCTATATCGGGGTTACTTCATGTATGTTATATTTGCAGACCTGCCAACCTTGGAAAGTTTTTTTGAGTACAATCATGCGGCCGCGGCGGGGGGGAGGGGGGTTGTCCGCTAAATACCCTCTGGTTTTCTTTTACCACAGTTTTTGGTGTAGTTCCTTTTTTCGATATTTTAAAATGCAATTTAAAAAAAAAGAATTTCGTTTTTTTGGACCCTTGGTCATTATTTAGTGCTATGAACACATGTGATGTGTGTTTCATTCACACTGGACGCCTAAGGGCCCCTCGCGCAGAAAATCCACATATACATTATAGAAGAAATATAACCCAGGACGCTCCAGGAAATCCCTAATATGGACAAAAACAGCCAGTTATCGCTGTAACTGAATGAAAGAAGACAAGGGCAAAAGGAACGCTTTAATGATGCCGTTCAAAAGAAACATTTAAAAGTTAATAAACAACGTACTGTGACCATGTACTGGGTTCTTAAAACCCACCTGGTATTTAAAATAATTAAGTAACAATTATATTTATACTCCACCTGTAACGACCTTAGCCGTGATTCCCACAAGTTGTAGACATATATTTCTGGAGTTAATTCGGCATAAGAGACACATCAGATCAAGCCAAAAGGGACATTTTTCTAAACCATTGTCTTGATGTTGGTGCAAGTAAAAGAAGTTATAATGTCTCTTTTTGTGTGGTTGGGGTACAAAAAGGTTGTTTAGGGTCCATTTAACAAGGGAAGATGATCGGCGTGTGTGCTTTCCTCATCTTATCGCACAGGGCTCACGGGACACCAACAAACAGAGGCCAACTTGGAGGAAGTAAATAACATGGCACCCGGAAATTTAAACAGCAAAACCTAAAACAAAAAACGCTCTGATTGGTCAAGCTCTTCATCTTTTTCTGTTGCTTGTTTTGAATGCTGCACGTGGACAGAGGCGTCACCAGGTTTTTGCGTAGTTTAGAGTGACAAATCGTACCAGCGTACTTTGAGGTCAAAATGCATACCCGCTACGCAAAATGCGAACAGGTTGGCAGGTCTGTATTTGCAGGCAGAAATATTTCTACATGCTCACAGAAAGCCAGTGTGGGAATGTATTGGCAGTAGCAAGTCTCTGTACTTGCTCTGCAGCAGCAGCAGCAGCAGTGTAGCAGATCTATTTTGCCAAGACCAAATACATTAACATTGCTATGTACATTACATGCCAATCCCTCCGAGAGTTGTCTGGGACAGGAATTACAATTAAAGCCAGTATTGTTTGAGGTTCAACTTTTATTAGTAGTTTAAAGTAGGTTAATCTGAAGATTCCATACAAAGTTTCACAAAGGTCGCTGAGGTTACACTCAACAGGTGGCATCTCAATAAATTAGAAATGTCACGGAAAAGTCTCAGTTATTTCAGTAATTAAAAATCAACTGTGCAAACTGTGTATTAAAAATAACATTCAAGCACTCCAGAATGAAGTAGTTAAGCTTGGTCTTAATTGTGATGATTTTGGCTCTCGTTTAACAAAAAACCACCAATTCACTATCTCAACAAATTAGAATCACTTAATAAGACCAATTAAACACAATTTTAGTGATTGTTGGCCTTCTGGAAAGTATGTTCATTTTCTGTACATGTACTCAATACTTTGTAGGGGCTCCTTTTGCTTTAATTACTGCCTCAATCCGGCTTTGCATGGA
Organism: Sinocyclocheilus anophthalmus; assembly: GCA_018155175.1. Classification (NCBI taxonomy): domain Eukaryota; kingdom Metazoa; phylum Chordata; class Actinopteri; order Cypriniformes; family Cyprinidae; genus Sinocyclocheilus; species Sinocyclocheilus anophthalmus. The sequence continues at coordinate 402,407 of JADLZN010001352.1, read as the reverse complement.
GGTGATCAGTTTGTGGCACGGCTGAGGTGGTATGGAAGCCCAGGTTTCCTTGACAGTGGCCTTCAACTCATCTGCACTTTTTGGTCTCTTGTTTCTCACTTTCCTCTTGACAATACCCAATAGATTATCTATGGGGTTCAGGTCTGGTGAGCGGTTTGCTGGCCAGTCAAGCACAGTAACACCATGGTCATTTAACCAACTTTGGTGCTTTTGGCAGTGTGGGCAGGTGCCAAGTCCTGCTGGAAAATGTAATCAGCATCTCCATAAAGCTTGTCATCAGAAGGAAGCATGAAGTGCTCTAAATTTCTTGGTAAATGGGTGCAGTGGCGTTGGTTTTCAAAAAAACACAATGGCCCAACACCAGCAGATGACATTGCACCCCAAATACATTCACAGGACTGTGGAAACTTAACACTGGACTTTAAGCAACTTGGGCTATGAGCTTCTCCACCCCTCCTCCAGACTCTAGGACCTTGGTTTTCAAATGAAATACAAAACTTGCTCTCATCTGAAAAGAGGACATTGGAGCACTGGGCAACAGTCCAGTTCTTCTTATCCTCCCTTAGCAACAGGTTAAAGGGGGGGCGGAAGCTCTTCGACACGGTCTGTGGGTTCAGGAGTGGCTTTGCAACGGAGGAATACGACAACGTAGCAAAAAGTCCTTGACACGTCTGTGTGTGAGGGCTCTTGATGGCCTTGAACCAAAGCATTAGGCCATTCTTGTGACCCGGTTCATCACATTGCTTGAATCGAATTTGCTTGGGAGACCAATCCTTAATATGGGGCTCTGCGGTTCTCGGGTGGTTGTGCATCTTTTTCTTCCACACTTTTCCCCTTCCACTCAACTTTCTGTTAACATAATTGGATACAGCACTCTGTGAACAGCCAACTTCTTTGGCAATGAATGTTTGTGGCTTACCCTCCTTGTGAAGGGTGTCAATGATTGTCTTCTGGACAACTGTCAGATCAGCAGTCTTCCCCATGATTGTGTAGCCTAGTGAACCAAACTGAGAGACCATTTTGAAGGCTCAGGAAAACTTCGTAGGTGTTTTGAGTTGATTAGCTGAATGACATGTCACCATATTCTAATTTGTTTAGATAATGAATTGGTGGGTTTTTGTTAAAAGTCAAAATCATCACAATTAAAAGAAACAAAAACTTAAACTACTTCAGTCTGTTTGCAATGAATTTATTTAATACATGAGTTTCACAATTTGAGTTGAATTACTGAAATAAATGAACTTTTCCACGACATTCTAATTTATTGAGATGCACCTGTATATTAATTAACTGCAGGTTTGAACGAGCACCTTCATAGGAGCAGTTGTTGTTGGAGGCCTGAGACAGCATGCGGATCTCCTCCAGTAGAGAGGGACTGCTTTTAGAGGAAGACACCACGATATCCTCCTCCTCCTCTTCCTCTGTCTCTCCAGGATCTGGTGAGTTTTCCATCATCTCCACAATCTCCTCAATCACCTTGGTGAAAGAATAAATGACAGATTTCAGTGGGCGTTTAAACAATTTTGAGGACACAACAGAACTGTAGCGTTGAATTTTAGCTTGGTTTGCAATAAATAAATGAAGCACACTTGATTTTAAATATAGCAAAGCTTTAGGTTACTGTTCAAGCGTAAACCTGCTCGATGTACAAATACAGTATTAGGCTAAATGTATCAACCATTAGTATCTCACAAATGCCACAAAATGCTGGCACACTAATTTATTATCCTGTACTATAAACAGCGTATAATCATTCTAATTTTTTTTTGACCAGTGCAACACATTTGTTTATATTGTGTAAAAAGAAAACAGACAAAAATCACAATTTTTTAAAAGGCAGCGGGAAAATTTTAGGCTCACCTGATCAGCTGTAATAAGAGGTTCTACACTCAGACAGTTGGCATTGTCATTCTTCTCGTTCATCTCATCCTCTTCTTTTTCATGGATCTTTAAAACCAAGACAAATACGTTCATGAAAAGCTTCTCAACATGTTTAGTAGCACCTGCTATATCAATATGACAAGATGGCAAAGAGTAATGGCTCCATATAGTTCCATTACACTCATTGGTAATGTGTTGAAGAGAGTGCATTCAAATGTTATCTTGGCAGCTCTTCTGGCCCGCATTGATGTACAACAGAGTCTTGACTAAACTAGTCAAAAGCTAGCATTAGATTACCTCATTTCATATCTGACCAGTTGCAGTAGTTGGTAATTAGTGTAATATTATGTAAAGACTGTAACTGACTTATTTCACATGGTGACAAAATATAAAAGAATATACAGAAATGCCAGTTAGTCATGGACATTATTCAGAGCTTCTGTGGGATTTTTTGTTGTGTCTAAACTGTTTATTGCAAAGCGTGTGACAGGCTGATTGTGTCACGGTTCATGGGTCCGGACGGTCCTTCTGCGTCTTGTCATGTGGTTGTTTGTGCGTACGTCATTCGTTAGTGATTGCAGCTGGCGCTCAATCAGAGCGCCAGCTGCAACTCATTAGCGATTCCTTTATAGGACACCCTGTTCAATGTGTGTTTGTCGGTTCGTTATTCTCATGTTCCTGTCTCCCTGTCAGTTCTCTGTTTCCAGTTCTCGCTCAGTCAGGGTACGGATCTTCAGCCTACTCCTTGGTTTGGTCAACGCAGTGGTTGAAGGGATTTCTCAGTGGAGCTCTGATTCTGACCAGGACCGAGGATTATCACCTTGTGTCTCCGTTATTGTGATTACTAAATAAACCTTACCTTTGCACTCGCACTTGGATCCTGACTCTTCTCTGCCGTGACAGAACGAACCGACCATACTCATGGATCCAGCGAGTGCGGCAGAGCTCAGGGACTTTTTGGCCAAGACTAACATTCGCATGGAGCATCAGGAGGATCAGATGATGGCCACGGGACGGGCCGTCCAGACCCTGGTGAGTCAGCTGTCTGAGCTCACCACTCAGATCCAGCATCTCAAAGCAGAGAGGGTTTCTGCTCAGCAACCAGCCATGCTTCATCCACCGGTTTTGGTGGGTCCGATTGTCCGCACCACTGAACCTCGGCTACCGCCTCCAGCCTTTTATTCTGGGGAACCCCAATTATGTCGTTCTTTTTTGGCTAAATGTTCACTCTACGTTTCCCTCCAACCATCCGCGTTTCCCACCGAAGAGGCTAAGGTGGCGTTTGTCATTACGTTGCTCTCGGGACGAGCGGCTAACTGGGGAACCACAGTGTGGGAACGGAGATTACCTTGTTGCTCGTCCTTTCAAGCTTTTTCCGAGGAGCTACGGAGGGTTTTTGATCATGCTGCTTCGGGCAGAGAGGCAGCACGGCTTCTTGCCGAGTTACGTCAAGGACAGAACACGGTCACTGACTATTCTATCGAGTTCCGCACATTGGCGGCAGAGTGTGGGTGGAATGCAGAGGCACAGTGGGACATGTTTCGGTTTGGACTTTCTGAGAGAATTAAGGATGAGATAGATTCATCAGAATTACCGTCCGGGGTGGATGAACTCATAGCTCTAGCCATTCGGGTGGACACCCGATTGCGGAGGCGGGATCAACGACAACTCCGAGAACCGCCGTTCGCTTCACAGACTCAAGTACCTTCACTCACTAATAAGACTGTTTCCTCTCTTCCGGAGTCCGAGCCCATGCAGGTGGGAAGGTTCCGACTCTCCCAACAGGAGAGGCAGAGACGTAGGAGAGAGGGAGTGTGTATGTACTGTGGCGGCCCCGGACACATCGCAGCACGGTGTCCAGCAAAAGACAACGCCCGTCAGTAGGTAGGAGGTTACTGACGGGCGCCATTAAGGGACACAAATCCTCTGGTTCAAGCACTCATCTTTCTGTCAGGCTGGTAATTCGGTCTGTTAATCATGACTGTGAGGCTTTAGTGGACTCTGGAGCTGAGGGGAATTTTTTGGACATTGGGTTCGCTCGGTCCCTTCAGATTCCTATGATGGAGCTTTCTCAGCCCGTCTCTATGCTTGCACTCAACGGCCAGGCCTTACCTTCCGTCACTCACGCCACTGCACCATTAAGACCTCATCAATTTGGGTCAACACACTGAGGACATTCACTTTCTCCTCACCGACACACCCTCGGCTCCCTTAGTGCTGGGTCATCCCTGGCTGGTCCTCCATAACCCTCACATTAACTGGAGTAACGATACTGTGCTGGGTTGGAGCGAATATTGTCATGCCACCTGTTTGTTGTCCGCGTGTTCTCCTGTTGTTTGTTCTGTGTTTCAGGAGGATCATTCGGACCTGTCTAACGTGCAACAGGAGTACCTTGATCTGAGGGGAGTTTTCAGTAAGTCTCGGGCTGCTTCTCTTCCTCCAGATCGTCCTTATGACTGTGCGATAGAATTATTGTCAGGTATGTCTCCGCCTAAGGGCAAGTTATATTCACTGTCCAATCCGGAGAGGGAGGCTATGGAGAAATATATTTCTGATTCTTTAGCAGCCAAGATCATCCGCTCCTCTTCATCTCCGGCCGGTGCAGGTTTATTTTTCGTGAAAAAAAAGGACGGCTCTCTTCGTCCCTGTATTGATTATCGGGGCTTAAACGACATCACGGTGAAGAATACTTACCCTTTACCGTTGATGTCGTCGGCTTTCGAGCGTCTGCAGGGGGCGTCATTTTTCACGAAATTAGATCTCCGCAATGCTTATCATTTGGTTCGCATAAGAGAGGGGGATGAATGGAAAACCGCTTTTAATACCCCCAGGGGGCACTTTGAATATCTTGTTCTTCCCTTTGGCCTTTCCAACGCTCCCGCGGTTTTCCAGGCACTCGTTAATGACGTTCTGAGAGATATGCTAGATCAGTTCATTTATGTTTACCTGGATGACATACTGATATTTTCTCGTTCTCTCCAGGAACATGTTCAGCACGTCAGACGAGTGCTTCAGAGGCTGTTAGAGAATGGGCTTTTTGTCAAGGCGGAGAAATGCGCTTTCCATGCACAGTCTGTTCCTTTTTTGGGGTACATCATCTCGGCCGAGGGGGTGCGCATGGATTCTGAGAAGGTTCAGGCTGTGGTGAATTGGCCAACCCCAGATTCCCGCAAGGCCCTGCAGAGGTTTCTGGGCTTTGCCAATTTCTACCGGCGTTTTATTCGCAATTTCAGCCAGCTAGCTGCACCTTTGATGGCCTTAACCTCCACCAAGACTGCGTTCAGGTGGTCTAGTGCAGCAGAAGCTGCATTTTCCAAACTGAGAGGCTGCTTCGTTTCAGCTCCCATCCTCATAGCCCCTGATCCTTCCAGGCAGTTTGTGGTGGAGGTTGACGCGTCAGAGGTGGGAGTTGGTGGGGTACTATCCCAGCGTTCCCCCACGGACGGCAAGGTGCACCCCTGCGCGTATTTTTCTCACCGTTTGTCCTCCGCCGAACGTAATTATGATATTGGTAACAGAGAGTTATTGGCAGTCAAGTTGGCCTTGGAGGAGTGGCGTCATTGGTTGGAGGGTTCGGGGGTTCCTTTTGTCGTCTGGACAGATCACAAGAATCTTGGAGACATCAAGTCCGCTAAAAGATTGAATCTAGGGCAGGCTCGGGGGCTCTTTTTTTTTTCGGCCGATTAGATTTTTCCATTTCTTACCGTCCTGGTTCTAAGAACATCAAACCAGACGCGTTGTCCCGTATTTTTTATCATTCGGAGCGCCCGTCTTTTTCCAAGCCCATTGTGCAGCAGAAGGTTTTTATTTCTGCGGTCACGTGGGAGATCGAGTCAAAGGACCGCACGGCCTCTCAAGGGGTAACGCCCCCGTCCAGGTGCCCACCGAACCGGTTGTTTGTGCCAGAGTCCGTAAGGTCTGACGTTATCCGATGGGCTCATTCTTCCAAGGTAGCCTGTCATCCTGGGGTGAGACGTACCATGTTTCTGGTTAAACAACGGTTCTGGTGGTCAGGTATGGCTCGGGACATTGGTTTATTTGTTTTGGCCTGCTCCGTCTGTGCTGTTTCTAAGTCTTCCAATCGCCCCCCCGCGGGCCTTCTTCAGCCACTGTTGGTTCCTTCGAGACCCTGGTCCCATGTTTCGCTAGATTTTGTCTCGGGTCTTCCCCCTTCTCAGGGGAACACGGTGGTTTTGACCGTGGTGGACCGATTCTCGAAGGCAACTCATTTCATTCCTCTGCCCAAATTACCATCAGCCAGAGAAACAGGGTTGCTGTCTAGATCCCGTCTTTAGTTTACATTGGCTCCGGTAGAAAAAAGAAAAAAAAAAAATACCCTCCCCCCCCCCCCCCCCCTGGTCTCGACAGGGGGCCCAGTTTGTCCAAATTTTGGAGAGAGTTTTGTAGATTGTTGGGGGCGACGGTTAGTCTTTCTTCCGGGTTTCATCCCCAGAGTAATGGTCAGACAGAGAGGGCCAACCAAGATTTAGAACGAGTGTTGCGATGTTTGGCTTCTCAGAACCCCTCCTCGTGGAGACAGCAACTCTCATGGGTTGAGTACGCACAACTCGTTACCAGTCTCTGCCACGGGTCTATCTCCGTTTGAGTGTAGCTTAGGGTACCAGCCACCACTTTTTCCCAGTATGGAATCCGAGGTCGCGGTTCCCTCTGCCCACGCATTCGTCCAGACGTGCAATCGCAACAAAACGCCCGGAGCACGGCAAGGGTGGACCCTCATCAGGTGGGGGCGCGCACCAAGGTCCAGGCCGATCGCCACCGGTCGAAACCTCCCGTTTACGTCGTCGGTCAAAAGGTGTGGCTTTCAACCAAGAATATTCCTCTCCGATCCGTCAGTAATAAGCTTGCTCCCAAATTCATTGGCCCGTTTACTGTCACCAAGATTATTAGTCCGGTGGCAGTCCGCCTCAAACTTCCTCCAGCGTACAGGAGAATTAATCCGTCGTTTCATGTATCCAAAATTAAGCCTGTTTTTCATTCAGCCATTAATTCGCCAGTCCCGGTTCCTCCACCGCCGCGTCTCGTAGACGGGGAGCCAGCCTATTCAGTAAAGCGTATTCTGGACTCAAGGCGGAGGGGAAGAGGATTTCAGTACTTGGTGGACTGGGAGGGTTACGGTCCGGAGGAGAGAAGTTGGGTACCTGCTAGGGACATACTGGATCACTCTTATCGATGAATTTGATCGACAGGTAGGTCTTCCTGGGAATGTCAGGAGGCATTCCTAGGGGGAGGGGTACTGTCACGGTTCATGGGTCCGTGCGGTCCTTTTGCGTCTTGTCATGTGGGTGTGTGTGTTACGTCATTCATTAGTAGTGGCAGCTGGCGCTCTAATCAGAGCGCGCCAGCTGCAACTCGTTAGCGAGTCCTTTATAGGTCACTCTGTTCAATGTGTGTTTGTCGGTTCGTTATTCTCATGTTCCTGTCTCCCTGTCAGTTCTCTGTTTCCAGTTCTCGCTCAGTCAGGGTACGGATCTTCAGCCTACTCCTTGGTTTGGTCAACGCAGTGGTTGAAGGGATTTCTCAGTGGAGCTCTGATTCTGACCAGGACCGAGGATTATCACCTTGTGTCTCCGTTATTGTGATCACCAAATAAACCTTACCTTTGCACTCGCACTTGGATCCAGACTCTTCTCTGCCGTGACAGAATGCCAGAGAAAGAGATCAGGTGGGTTTTTGGCAGCGAGTGACTGTATCTGCCGTCCATTTGGCATAAATATACACACCACACCCTGAATCAAGAGGACAAAGCTGTACTCTCATATAGTGCTAGAGTCATTTGCTCAGAGCAGAGGAAATAAATGCTTTTTCAATGTAGGAGAAAGATATTCCAAGACGTTTCAAGAAAATATAGTTCAAGATATTTGACGGCCAATGAGTCAGTGATAACTTCTTTGCAACATAATTCAGTTCCATTAATATAATTTAATTAATTAGTATTAATAAATTACATTTAACAATAAATAGTATTTATTTATATTAACCAAATAATAATATTAATACCAGGAGTAATCTAAATAGAAATATCATTGTATGATAACATTCACATTATAATATTAAATTACTATAAATAATGTAATATAACCAAGTCTACATTGGTAAAAGGTTTATTGTCCCTAACACGTTATTGTACTCTAACTTATAGTCATGTTCTATAGCACTAATCTATACAGTAACCCTGCAGTATATTATCATGTCAACACCATGAATGTTATCAGAGCAGAGCAGACATTTACCTCCTGGTCTGAGAGGTTGCCGTTCAGTGTTTCTGAGGTGGGGTCGTCCCAGCTGGACACAGAGGAGGGGATGTAGTTGTCAGTCAGAGCATCCCACACGCTACAAAAACACATGCATGGACATTTATATGCACAATGTTCCAACCGACACACAATGAAAATGGAACAAATGAGACATTCGTTCTCAGAATTATGAATAATGCATTCTTTAACAACACCTTTAATAAGCACTCACTTCATTAACTGAGGAATTTCATGTATATGTATCAATTATGATTTGTTAGCACTGAGAAATATAGAGCATTAGTTTTATGTGCACATGTTTATTTTAAGATGTTCTTTAAGCAGCTGGTTTGCATATTTATATAACTGCGCTAGTGACAGTGCTTTCTTTCTCTTTTCTATCTGTTTATCTACATACTGAAATTACTCTCCACACTTTCTTTGTGCCTCTGTCTAGTCATCCAGGGAACAAGTGGCCATTCAAAATGTGCTGATCCTCTGAGGGCACACAGACACAAGCCTGCCAGCCTCCATTCCAGCCCTGCAACAACACCAAACTGGTACAGACTCATCATCTACCCATATGCCATTGTCAGGAGTTTAATTTCTGTTTGCAACATCTTATCTAGAATATTTACCAACCACAGATAAAAATAATTAAATAAATAAAATACTGAGAACTGCAGCAGGCTGGTTTCTGTAACTCGTCAGATGCAAAGCCACAGGCTGAATTCTAGCACAGGGACAGATTTGTGTCTGAATGCAAGCCAAGAACAAAAGCCACAGGCAAAGAGAACACATCACAGTGGGAAGCGCAGAAAAATAACATGCTAACAAATCATAAATCAACGACATATTTACAGCACAAACTATGAGAGTAATGAGCAAGATGCACAAATACAGGAAAACCCAGTGACACGTTCATTTTTATCTCTTACAAGGCTACAAAAAGGATAAAACATTTTGATTTAAATCTCATTTTCTGTCATTTTTATGCTCTTTTTTATTTACTAGCTAATATTTGTGTATATTTTTGCCATTACAGTCTCAATCAGTGATGATGTTTTGACTGAATGTGCGCTATATTTAGACCAAGGGATTTTTTGTCCTATTTTGCGAGAGGCAGATTTGATGGCAGAGAGAGGGTGGTGACAGGCTGCCAGCACAGACAAGTCAGGACAAACAAAAGCACCGAGGCATATAAAAATTTGCTGAATAATTCACGGCCAAACCATGGACACACGCACACAGACAGGCTCTGGTGATGGACAATGGGTGTTTTTATAAAGTTTGATTGGCAGGCCTGTCAGACACGTCCTCACTTTTGATTTGCAGAGAGACAGCCTGGATGGGCATATTTATCAGCACAGTCATAACAGTATCCATACTAGATTTTTTGGGTGGTGCAAAAACATGATGCTAAATGCATCAAACTTCATTCAAAATTAATTAATTAATCTACCTACATGTATTTACTTTACATATATTAGGAGTGGACGTGTAACGATCTTACTCTTCATCTTGAAGCCTCTCTTCATCCTCCTCGGCGTGTGATTGGTTGCGAACAGGTGCCAGACCTTCTGTCTTGGTGTTGTAATTGTGGAAGCACACATTCAGCTTCTCGTCAAATTCATTGACGAGGTCCTCCATGGACTTGAAGCTCATCATCTCAGAGAAGTTCTCCAGCTCTGAGAACTCTTCACGGCACAACGGGGCCAGAGGAATGGTTTTGTGAGGCCGGCAGGCAAGCTGCTCTGGTTCGAGCTCGTCCATCTTGCAGGGCCGCAGATCCTCGAATTCCTCATCCAGGCAGACCAGAGGGGCCTCCATCCTGATGCCCTCTTGATCGCACGTTGAGGTTGCCGCTGCAACAGTCCCCAATTAAAAATATAATTATTGTCAAGCTTTCATTCAACATCTCAAATCATCATCTAATATAAAATGCGGATTTAAAATGTGGAGTAATTCAAATAGATTTTTCACTTCTCAGCTAAAACTGTATTTGGATATGAAACATTATATAACAGCAATGGCTTCCTCAGAGGCAAGAACATTTTGTGAGGCTTTTTTAACTATGAACATTTGGACTATGAAATACAGTTTTTCTCAGATAACATCTCGTTAAATTAATTATCTTCCTTTCCACTAAGCGAGCAGGGAACAAGAATGACTGCATTTCACTCAAGCAGAGTGAAAGTAATTGTGTTTAATTTGCATGGTGGTTGCTTCAGCAGAACCTCTGGGATTTTCCCCAATGAATTCTGGGACTGTGAGGCAGCCAGTCAACCTGCAATTATAGCCAATTCAAATTCACTTTCTCAAACATATGAAAATATATATATATATATATGTAGAAATATATACGTTAGCTTTTTTTCTGCAATTATTACTGCCTTATAATACACTCTATATCAGTTTAATATTTTAACATTTATTTTTAGCAAATTAAAAGGTACAATATGAGCGTTTCTAGGCAAAAATGCATCTTTTTAAATTCTGATTCACCCAAAACAAATGCTTTTTACATTCTATTCAGCTCAAGATGACTTCCACAAAGATTCGCTCTTCATTGAAATTAACAAGTTCAGGTTGAGACGAGAGTTATTATAACATCCACCCTTTAGTTCCTGCATCCTTTTTTGCCCTATGATCTGACAGTTCCCGTGAATGAGCTTGACAGGCTTTATCAGGCATAACATCAAGACTGCAGGATAAAAATCCATTTAAAACAGGCTTGCATACGCTTTTACCCCAACATTACATTAGTCAGCAAAGTTCCATTCCACTAATACTCTTTTACTTTACCCTAGTATGTATGTGTCTGTCTGTACTATGTCAGAATTAAGGGAATTACCTTTTTTCACTTCCCGGTTTTTGGCTACTGATTGATTTGTTTATCCGCCACCCATAATTCTGTGCCTATGACCAAAACCCATTCAAAAAAACCAAAGCACAGAGGTAATTCAATGTTACAGTGATAAACTACTGCCCCTCATTCACACTTCCTGAGTAAAGTGGTGGGATTGAGCAGGAATGTAAATAGCATATTGATGGAACAAACTGTGGCCATAGAATAAAACACTTTTGCTGTGGGACCTCTGCTGAGAGTGACGTCATCTAAATGTGCATTACATTCATATTTATCACTGTGAGATATTTCTCAAACGCACTACATAGAGGATAAATTTGGATCACAGCATGAATTTGTGAGTGCCAGTTTAACGGTGCTTGCGGCAGGTGCGACCTATGTTGTGAAACATGAAAATGAACACAACCATGTCACAAGATAAGATTAATTGATGAGCTATGGTGGGAAGAAATATGGCGGATCACATCATAAAGCATGGCAGAGATCAAATACAACATCACCCTGTATAATTTCTAATGAAGAATTTTTAACCATTTTTTTAGGTCACACCACATGGATTTGAAAATATTATTTTTGATTATTCAAATGGAAGAACAATACTCAAATTGTGCAATACAAAAATAACAATTATATTTTTTCTAGAAATATGTGCAGGATGAAAATGAAAAAAAGGGATGGATGCAGAACGGATGGAGATCAAGCTTACCCCATTTCCCGGTGGGAATAATGGGAAAACAATGGCGGGATGGAGACGGAGTGATGGAGGAGAGAGAGAGCGAGGAACAAATTACCTGCAGCAGAATCTCTCCTTGTGTATCTGGTTAGAAACAGCCCCTCCTGTTCCAATATAGTCAGAGAGAAACCACCATCAGCAAATCTTGGTCAGGATGAAACGAAAAAAATCAAAATGATTCCCATCCCACACACAGAAGCTCTGTGTCGTGATGGCCGCTGTTCTAGTCCACGGCGTCTTGTCTAAGCCAGTCAAGGCTCAGAGTGTTGTTTTCTGAGCATTAGCAGCAGCTGTCCTCTCCTGCTCCACGGAGTCTGCGCATTTTGCTATGGCAACTGATGGAATCATCCTCCTCGCCGCCCCTCCCCCTTCTGCTCCTCTCCTCATGCACCTCACTCTCTCCGCCCCTTACCCCTCCAGCTCCCTTTCTCTCAATCTGCCATAAGCCAAGTCCCTCCATATTCATGAGAAAGGGGAAAAAATAGTGAGAGGTAATGGAGAGAAGCTGTTCTGGGGCTTTTAGTCACACCTTGAACTCACTTGTCATCGGCCACATCAGGGGTCTCTTGGCAGGATCCCCTTCTCATTATCCCTCAAAGCATGCTCAAGGGATTTTCAATGAGGAAGCCTTGCTAACAGCATGTATACCGGTTCCTTACTGTCAAGTCATTCCTATTGAAACAAAAGCTATACATTTGGCAAGATTACAGTATTTTAATAATGCTGTGGGGTCATATAGAGTAATAGTATAGCATAGTAGGGTCCAAAAGTCTGAGACCACTATATGAAAATGCTTCTATTTTACTTTTTTTTTTAATTATTATTATATAATAGATAAAAAATGTATAAGTGTATTAGTGGTATAACATTTAGTGAAACGTTAAATTACTATTTCCAAAGGTCACAAATTTGGTTCTTGATTATGACCTATAGAATGTTTTATTGAAGTCTACAGTTATGTTCTGTTTAAATAACGTTTATGTTATTTCAATATCGTAATATCAGGTAGTGGATGATTTTAATTGTTCATGCTCATTTTCCCTAGTTTTACATTTAGATTGCCTTTAAAACTTTAATAAACTAATAACTTTATTACTGTTAAATGTAATCTTTTGCAAATCTCAAAATAAATATCTATTTTTCTTACTACATTATAATGTACATCATAATGTTGTGATCCCCAAATTCCTTTGCCTTGTAGCAATGACAACAATTGATTTGAGTTTTTACTGTTTTTTTATTTTTTTATTTAAACAAAATAGAATAGAATTTTAATAATGTGCTGTTTATCAGTTATCGGACATGACGTGAAAATAATTATGGTAACACTCTACTCTACAGTAAGGTTTCATAACATTAGAACTAACAATGAACAGTACTTCTACAGTATTTATTAATCTTAGTTAATATATTTTTAAAATCAAAAGTTGTATCTGTTTAAACATTATTTGTTTATACACTTTGAACAAACAGGCAAAATATGCTGTTTCCGGCAAGATTTGTCCATCCAGCGAGTCAGAAAGACTGAGAAATGCAGCAAAGACAAAGACCGTGGTTTATAGGAACTGATGGGGCATAAAGAACCCGTTTAGTTTGGCCGTAGTATTGCCCAGTTTCCCTTTACGTCACACATATCCACACCTCCCATGTGTAATGCCCCTCTCCCTGCTGCCCTATATCCTTCACAGCTTTTAATCAGCGTCTCAGCCTGTAGAAAGACACATACAGTTAGAGACGTTCTCCAGCATGCATGTGTCTGCATGCAAACAAGCTGCTTAAAATTGGCTTGCCATATTCCAGGGTTAGCATCTGATTTTGTGGATCACAGACAATGCTTCCACAGTTTTGAGCAGATGACTGTGGGAAACAACAAAAGTGTGGCACACACTGCTTTAATAGAGCTTAGACCTCACGGGATGTCTGGTCCTTATATAGTAAAGCTTCCTGTCCATGTGGCCAGATTTACTCCAAATGCATTTCGGTGCTAGAAGCATGCAGTGTGACTGAAATACAAATGCAGGTGTATTGCTTGCTACTTGAATATGGACTGTTAATAATTCTAGCATGCTTTAATATATTTGATAGTTTAGGACAGTTGTTGGCTGCATGCATGTGGCACTGCTTTGTCTATCAGACTTTAAACCATGTGAGTCCATTAATGGTTAATAAGGAGGAGGAGAGAGCAGAAAGTAACAGTAGTGGGTCTTTATGAAGGGGGAGGAATATTCTGCAAAGCTCAAAGACAAATATGACTTAATCTCCTATGGGAGTGTCAATCATTGTCGAATGTATTCAACAACTACAAAACTGTTAGATCATAAATCGGCCTATTTTTATCATCAAAATTATTTCGGTGCAGAGACCTTTTCAAAGCATCTTTCAAAACCCCTTCCACTTGCCAAAACGAAAAAAAGTCTTTATTAAAAATAAATAAAAACATTTAAACCACAGATCATCTCATACCCCATGTTTGCTTTCCATCCATATTACATACTGCAATAACATTTGACGAAAAAAAAAAAGAAAAGAGAAATACACACAATGACCTGATTTCCTGTGCAAGACTCCCCCTTCTCACACAGATGCAAGGCTTCTCCACAACACAGTCAAAAGACTGGGAATGACGGAGGCCCCAGCGCCATGGTAACCGGGTTTGTGCAGCTGAGCATTGCGCTTGGAGCAGTTGCTGTGGTTATTGGTGAAGGATTGGAACTGGCCCATTATCTCCACGCCTCCACCGAAGGCCTAATAGGTCTGAACAATGTGGCCGCTGGATTTATTGAGCTAAGATGTTGTTTCAGCTGACATTTAATATTTATGATGTGATGGCAAGTTACTGTATGTACTACATGAACCTCCAGTTGTTTTTGTAGGGCAAGATGGTAGTTTGACTCAGTATCAGTAAATCAGTAAACTAAACTCAATTAAAGTGGCAATAAAATGTTTAATAAAAAATCCAACCATTCTTTTTATTCAAATAGGCCTAATAATAACATTTAATAATAATTTATTATTTTTAGCAGTAGTAATAACAATAACAAAAATAACATTATTTTTTATTTTATTACCTTTATATTATTTCGACTAGTGCCTTTTTTTTATAAATCAGATTGAATTTTCCAAAATGAAAAGTGATTTTATTCCTCACAAGGAACAAAACAGCCTCCCTGAGGAAAGCATATGTTGTATGGCTACTCTGTATACTGTGTGACAGATTCAGTTCAGCATTTGAACACAAAGACTTGTTTTTTCTCCTCAGTCCTCCTTAGTGTCTATGGGCTTGAATTCTGCAGATGTAGAGAAAGAGGTATGATCGATACTCATCCAGGTTTCTCTTCTCAGCTTCAGAATTCACTTGGAAAATACAGCTGTCAGCACCACGGCCAGCCCATCAATAACAACGTACAGTACATCTCCTCAAAGCCAGAGTACTGCACACACTATTGAAAACTCATCGGCTAAGGTATCTGCCTTTATACTTGTTCATCTGGAACATTTTACAGTAAGTGAGTAATAAAAAAACGTATACCTAAATGCCTACAGTTTGGAGTAGGTAAGGTTTTTATGTTTTTGAAAGTCTCGTATGCCCACCTTACGATCAAAAAATATAGTAAAAACAGTCATGTGAAGTTTTCTATTTTGATATATTTAAAAATTTAATTTATTCCTGTAATGGTATTTTCAGCAGCCAATCATTCTAATAGGCCGATTTGGTTCTCAACAAACAAGTATTATTTTTGTTGAAAGCAATTGTGCACCTTAATATTTTGTGGAAACTGTGATACATGCATTGATGTACCATGTAGCTGATAATATATGTCAAATGAATACATTGTAATCCTATTATCAAATTGGCTATAAAGTGTATTGCTGATTGGGCAAATGAGGTTAGTCTGCCCTCTATGGGTTATCAAGAGCTACTGCTGACTGATTTTCAGCATTTAGAAACTCAATTAACCTCAAAGTTTCATTTTACCATGCAAATCAAATTGTTTTGGAGAAAGATGAAAAAATTAAACTGGAGTTTATTAAAGGTAAAAGATACTCATTTTAAGACCAGTTCAAACTCCTTTAGCTCTTTTAAGAGATATTTAAATATATATAAAAGATAGGCCTTGTGGATTTTTATTTAATGAGAAATATTCACAATGGCAGCACTATGTATAAGACCATAAAACAGCTTACTTTACACAACTTATTTTTCCAAACTGAGTTTCATTGCTGGTGAAATGACGACACGCAACACTGAAAGTTTATATGAGGGAAAAGATGAGCGTTTTTTTTAATCTGAGGAATCAAAGTAAAAACAAAATGTCATATACAGCACAAGTACTGAAAGAGCAGTTAGGCTGTGTCTGTTCTGCACTCATATTTTACATTAGCACAGTTCTAGAATCCATTTAGCAAACTCTGCTAGTACCTTAGAGCGATTTCTAAATGATTTCAAAATCATATACTTACAGTTCTGCAAATATATACTGTACATACATAATATTAATATAGAAATATGGTTATCTAATGCCATTTTAAGCAGCACTTTTTTTGCACAATGATCAATGTAAAGAAAGTTAGGAAACAACTATTTCTTTGTTTTGAAAGGATACACAGTGCTAATTTGTAAAACCATATACGTGAAGTCAGTAAACACAGTGTGGCACATAGAGCCATGAGTATTCTGCAAAGAGATGCTTTAGATCTGTGAAACAGACAGCGGAGGGATCACTTACACATAGAAATGTGAGCTTTAGCCCTCTGTGACAGGCCATGCCATCTTTTACTAGTTTGACACCAAAAGCAAGGGTTCTTTACATGCTATGCAAAAAAAAAACAGAGAAAAAAAAGACAATTTTATCAAACAATATCCGGAGCCTAGTGTGTGATCAGTATGTCACGATCTTTCTTCAAACACATCACAGATCTAAATCTTAGTTAGTGGTCATTGCCGGACACAAGGATCATTTTCTACTTAAGTGAATGGAAGTATTAACAGAAGACCAATATTTTGAAATTGCAGTCTCACAGAAGGCAGCTCATTGTTATATAATTCATCCTGGTTTTTCGGACAGATAAACACCCCCACGGTCCTAACACGACAAGAAATAATCACGACAATGAGAGCCACAAACAAGGCAGCCGTAATGAGCCTGCAATCTCAAAATGGATATGCATCCCTTATACTACGCTAAGTGTTAATACTTTTCATCCTGATCACACACTTTATCAGTATTTGCTAAGCTGCACTGTTACGGTCAAAGATTTCGAAGTACATATTGGTTAGTGACTGGTTAGAAATGTGACGTACTATGAAAGTTCATCTCCAGTGTTGGTAAAAATGAGAACTAAAATAAGATATTAATGCCACCTGAATTCTAGAAATGACATGAATTAAAGAACATAAAACATTCAAACAACCAATGATAACTTAGTAACGCTTTAAAATAAGATTGTTCAATAGTTAATCCTTTAACATTTATTAATCTAGATTGTTAACTTTTACATAAAAATAGTACATTTTTACTTTAAACATTTGTTAACATTAGTTTATTACCCAACACAAACTAACAAATAAGCAGTTGAATCATAATTAATTTATAAATAAACATTAACTAAGATTAATTTTTAGTTCTTGAAACCTAAGGCATTAACTAATGTTAGCGTTTTGAACCTTATAGTAAAGTGTTACCCAACAACGTCAAACATTTTGGTTTCCCATACCAAAACATCAACAGCAATAACACTGAATTAAAATTAAATTATTAGACACTTTTAAAAACATGGCAAGGAGCTTGTTCATATAATGTTATATCATTATATCAGCACAATCTGACAGGTAAAATAAAAATAAAATTCAGGTGCATTTCAGTTTAGCTACATACCTGTATAGAAATGAATTTGGTTTGTTTGTTGAATCCAAGCAGAAATGTTTACGTAATTTTGGGCTGATATGGAGACACTGAAATCACATTGGCAAAAACCCTGAAGTGCTTATAATTTATCTTCCGGAATGGCAACAAAAGTAAAAAGGCATGTATCGGTAAGTATTAAAAAAAATGCACTAAAAATATGAATTAGTTAAACACCATTTCATTAAAAACAGAAACGGAATACTGTATGCAATGTATATGTTATGAAAGAAAAAAAATCTACAATAACAAAACATTCAATACAGAATTAATTTTAAAAAGGCCAGATGGAGAGTGGAATGTGTTGGTTTTGTCTAGATAGACTGCTGAAATGTTTGAAATAAATATACAGAGTCAATTAAATTCAGGGTGGCGGGCAACAAGTAAACAATCTCAGAGGAACCGCCAAGAAGAATTTGTAAATATCGAATTGTGGTTTTTGGAATCAGTGTTTTTACTTTTCATATTCATCCCTTTTTAAAAGCAACTTAATAAGAACTTGTTGATCATAAACTGGTATGTTTAAGAATGTTAAATATCATGTTTACATTGCCATCTATTTTGGGAGCACGCAGCTTCTTTAAATCCACACACACAGACACACTCTCTCTAACACACACGAGATGATGAGAAGACATGGTTGGGTTTAGTCGTCCTCCTCTTTAGCTTGAGAGAGTGCTTTCTCTGAGCTCGCCGAGCCCTCGAAGCGCTGGGAGGCGATGGCAGCTTGATGGGACATGCTCTTCCTCACAACGTCTCCCTTTCTCCATAGCGTAATCTCCTAAAAATCCACAAAAGTGTCAATTCATACACAAAACAGATCATGCTCTGGGCATTTAATAGTTAAAATATCACTACTGCTATGGAAACGAGAATGAACCCTTAAAATCAAAGTGGTCAAAGTAGTTATTTCTGGACATCAATAATGAAAATTAAAGTGCCTTTGATCATATAGTCTTAATTGTTTTCACATTTCACATATTTTTTTATTTATTAATTTAGTAAGAAAGTAAAGACCAACCTGTTGTTTGAAGTAACGTCTCTCTTCTTCATCAATGAGTACAAGATTCAGGTAATAACGAACAGAGAATTTCTTATTAATGTCCCTCATGGTGGGCGTCATCTCGTACCCAGCCAGAAAAAGACGGATAGGGATGGATTCACCTAAAGCCAGTAAAGATAAAGTTAAAAATCAGTACACTCCATTTCAACATTGAAAATACGAGTCACTTGTAAATGTTGTATGTTTCACATTAATCCATCAGAAACGTAATCCTTATAAACGGAGGTGTTAAGAATGGTTTCATACCTCGTACAGGTGCTCCATCCATTATCTCGTATTTTGCAATGGTGTCATTTTCATGGTACACATTTGGCCCCGTCCCTGTTGTCTCCCGTTTAATAATATCAATTTCCATGTGTTTGATCTTAATTCGCACCAACAGGAAATAGATCTTCCCAACAATCACATCTTTCAGGTGATACCTGTCATTTTAGGTTAAAAAAACAAACAAAAACAAAACAGGGAAAAATCCAAGCAGGATATCAGTGGATGACCAATTTAAATTATATTAACGGTTTTAAGTTAAAACCATAAACTCACATTCTCTGGCTGTTTTGACTTACTTGGACTTGTTGTACTCAAACTCAATGTGTAGACAGTCCTCAATTCCCACCTCCATCTTTATGGAGGAGTTGAGTTCTGGATATGTGCTGAGCGTGTGCACTACAATGTCCAACTCTTTGCAGACGTCATTAAGTCTCCTGCTGATGGTCGCCCGCAGGAAATAGCTGTAGGAAGAATTAGAGTTTAAAATGAAAGCATCTAAACCAACATCAAAGAGAGTTAACGGTCAACTAAGTGCACAATATATTGTAGGAGCTCATATAAACAATCTTTCCAGAGCTACACCACGGGAACATACCGTAGTTTTACATTCTGGCCTGTGTAGGACTCGTACGGTTTCTCCACGTGTGTGAACTCAAAATCAAAGGTCTGAGATTGAGCCATTTCTCCAGGCCGAGCTAAATCCTTAACCAGAGAGACAAACTCATGATGGTTTCCTCTGTCGAAGTACAATTCTAAGAGAAAAAGCCACAGGAGAGAAAAACGTTACTAGATGCACAACTTTTGACATGGTTTCTTAATAAAATGTTCATATTTTGTTTGTGTATTCTGTTTTCAAGTGAGAACAATTCGTTAAGGCTTTGCGTTTGTTAGGTTTGCCAGGTATGGAACAACACAGCGTTATGGGGTCAACTATGCCTTTAATATACAATAAATAAGGCTGTATAAAGATCTTGATAAATTAAATAGGCGTCAGGTGAAAAAATACATTTTCTTTCCATATAAGTTTCTTCACATTTCTTTGAAATGCATTACGTTTTAAATACATAGAACAGGGAGAAACAAGCATATTTTAGGGAACCTGTTCATTAGTGAAAATAAAAACAGGATTCATAGCATAGCTTGTGACGAGCATCTAGGGGTGTGGTTTAGGGATGGGCGTATCGATCCTAAGTATAATATAAATAAAAATAATCGATCCTAAGTATCGATATATATCGATACTAAGGTGTGTTTTATTTAACAGTGATTTTGTTTATTTAACAAAAAAAAAATATGCGTACAATCATTGAATTGGACGCATACCTTGTCGCAGTATGGTTAGGCTAGATTATTTTCCTGCACATCTGAACACAAGCAAATGTATCAAGACAGAACCAATCAATCACGGAGAGTGTTCACTCTCTTCTGATAGTGCATTCAAACAGGGCTGCGTTTCAAAAGTATCATAAGAAACCATTGATGTTTTTGGGAACAGCAGCCCAGAACAATACAGAAAAAGCATATATGTTTGAGTTATTTCACTAAATTTATTGAAATTGTAGCCTATAGTTTGTGCAATTACTTTTAGTTAAATTGAATGTTAAAAGTTCGTATTGGTCATGTTCTATTCTGTAATGTTAGTAGAAATCATACACTGTCAGAATAAAATGTTGCATTTTATGCATGTAACAGCCTGTCACTGGGAGTCCCTTATGAAAATGAACCATGGTTTTACTAAAGTGACCATAGTTCAACTGTATTATTTATAGATTTGAATCATGTGTAAACAAAACACATTTGAACCATGTGTAAACAAAAATATAACCTAATAAGTTACAATTAAGGCTTATTGGATGTTAAAATGTGTTTTAAACAAAGTTAAGTGGTTTTCTTTACCCATTTTACTCTTAGTAATTTAATATATTTCATAATTTAAAAGTTTAGTGCAGAAGTATCGAATCAGTATCGATATCGACAATACTGCCTTGAAAAATATCGGTATCGTATCGAAAAGAGGGCTGCCGTATTGATCCTGAAGTATCGATATATCGATACTGTCGTGAGTATCGACAGTATCGATACTCAAACAAAAATTATCGATACTAAGGTGTGTTTTATTTTCAAGTGGTTTTGTTTATTTAACAAAAAAAATAAATAATAATAATGCGTACAATATGCATTGAACTGGACGAACAACCTTTGTTAGCCAGTAATTGTGTAGGATATAACTATTTCCCTGCTCATCTGAACACACAAATGTTGCAAGACAGAACCAATCCTTTAAAGAAAGCGTTCACTCACTGCTGACAGTGCAAACAGGGCTGAGTTTCCCAAAAGTATCATAAGAAAGCAAGCTAAAGCTTTTGGGAACGGCAGCCCTGAAAAATGCTATCAGAGAACAGGGAAAAAAACATCAATGTTTTGAGTTATTTCACATAAACAAATTGACATTGTAGCTACATAGTTTGTGCATTACACTTATTTACTTGAACGTTGAAATATTATATCGATCATGTTCTCTTTCTGTAATGTTAATCGAAATCAGACCACTTCCGAATACAAAAGTTTCAGTTTATGCATGCAAACAGCCATTCCACTGGCAGTTCCCTAATGCAGTACAAAACTATTGCACCTAATCACAAGTCAAATGTTACAACAAGTTAGAATATTACTGTTGTACTACTGGTGACACTATATAACATGATGATGACTCATGTTACAAAAAGTATCCCCCACAAGTTTAAATATGTTGATGGTTGTATTTTTTGTCTTTTATGTCAGTATTCCTATCAGTGTTGTATAAGTTTTTTTTTTATGCATAATAGTAACCCTATAATGTGATCAAACAGTTTAAAATAGCCAGGCTGAGATACATATACACACATTTTGATGACTGCAGAAATATGTTAATTCAGAATACACATTATCCCACCGGTTACAATTGTGACTGACCATAAAATAAAAATTTCACACTACTTTTCCCAAAAAATTTTTTTTTATTATTTCAAAGGGTTACTAATGACGCATCATTTGGATATTTTCATGTCTGGGAACAATGTGGGATTAAACGGGTTAAAATGCGTTTTAAACAAAGTTAAGTGGTTTTCATTACCCATTTTACACTTAGTAATTTAATAATTTCATACATTTCATAATTTAAAAGTTTAGTGCAGAAGTATCGAATTGGTATCGATATCGACGATACTGCCTTGAAAAATATCGGTATCGTCTCGAAAAAGCAAATAATTGATCGCCCACCTATCGAAAACAAAATAAGTGGTATCGCCCATCCCTAGTGTGGTTCCTATTATGCCGCCTTTTTTACAAGAGATTGGAGTCGACTCATTTCGGAGAATCGGTTCTTTTGAACAATTCGTTTCAAAGAACGGGATAAAATAACTTATTTGTTGCACATAGTACTGCTCATTATGGGTTTTATTTATACGAGTGTTTTATTTTTCCATTTAATCTGTTCCCCTTCAGATTGTTGCAGCCATGATTCAGCTAACATCGCGACATTTACATTCGATTTACATTAAACAATAACAACATTTTATTTATCGTTCTTAACTGAAAAAGTTAAGGCTATTTTTAAGTCCAGCTCCTTTTTGGTTGATAAACCATTTCCAGTACAGGTTTTACAACTTGTAACATTTCTGCTTTTTAAAAATCAACTTATTTTTCGCCTCACTCATCAGTTCTCGACTAGTGAGGGAAAATGTCCGACCAGCGCTTCTCTCGGATCAACAGGTCGGTGAGTTGTTGGTTGAATTCGGAACAGCATACTTGTGGATTACTCTTGCTATTTCTGTAATATAAAGATACGCTCAGAGCGATTTCTGAAAGATTCATTGCGAATCGTGAAGGAATCATTAGGACAGGCTTTGTGAACCGGTTCGTTCGGTTCACTGAAAATATCCAACTCGAAAGAACGATTCGTTCACGAATCAAAAATGTGTCATATGTCACGAGACTAGGTGTTTGTAATTTGACACTTCAACATATTAACATGTTATTACTTAAGTCTGGATCCCCCTTAATGAAACGTGCTTTACAAAACAAGTGTGCCCGCGACACCTCCAAACAAACGAACACAGATGTAAATGTTGAATTGTCACATACTCACATTACAGCACATACGTTGCGCCATCAAGCATCGCTCGTTCAAACGTTGTACTACTTACCGATTTGCCCGATAAATTCTATTTTGATCCCTTGATGCTCGAGCCTCTTGCCTGGGTTCTTTAGGGTTACGTTGACTTTCCCAGAGACTGTCTCTCCATCGTAAAACAGGAAGTATTTGTCCTTTTTCCCGTCCTCTGTTTTGTGCTCGACCTTTTTTCTCGTCTCGGCATCATTTAGAACTATGTCAATTTCAGCAGTTTGTCCGAAACTGAAGAAGCTCATCCCGACACCTTGTGCTGGACTGGAATCCTTTCGTATTCTAACACCTGGCCCAATTCCACATCAATACAATTCCGTCCTGTTCACAAGCGAGCTGCTTTATCTTCTGCAATGCATGTACGTTTATAATAGGCTGTTTAAAATCAATTTGAGCGAATTCTTCATATGGCTACTGTATTAACACATGCAGAGGATTTTTCTCAGCAATGTACAAACAGGCACAAGCTTCAGAAATGAATTTACTTCCGGGATAGTGTAGTCCACGTACATTTTCTTTTCAAAATAAAAGTCTTAAAGAGACGACTGAAATCAAATCTAACAACAAATTGAATTGAATTTACCAAAGAGTCAAATGTACGTAAGAGTAGTTGTATTTAGGAGTTTTACATATTTTCCTTTTTAATCATTTGATGCACACAAAATGTTGTTTTATACCCAGGGGTGCACATAAGTGGTACGCATACGCGACCAAAATAAAAAAATGCGATGTGTAAATTATGTTCAGTCCGTTCATTTGCGTGTCGACAGCTGTTAATGCACAATCGCCTTTTTAGATCGATTAACTGTGGTGCTGTATAAGATTTCCACTCACAGCGAAAGCATAAATCTATAGAACACATCAAAACTGATCTTTCTTCTTATGCTGTTTAATTGCGGTTGGCAAACCAGCTTTTGGTGCATTTTCCGCCACCTACTGGAATGGAGTGTGAGGCGATGATATCAAGGGAAATGCTAATTCCAAAAAAAAAAAACTCAACCTATATTTTATTATATAAATTGGTTCTTTTCCGAAAATTAATAAGAGCTTTATAACCTTTATGAGAACTGTTTAACACATTCTGTAATGTCATAGAATTAATGCCGGCAGATTTTAATTACTCTTCTAACTGTATTATTTCCCTTTCATATGCCCTACAGTTAATCAGCACATGCTCTACAGTTTCTGGAAGTCCACAATGATTACATTGACCAGATTCATGTCTTCCTATCATCTGGAGTGATTTATTAAGAGTAGAGTGTCCAATTCTCAATCGCGATATAACTGTATCATCCCTTCTATTACCATAAGCAGTTCTTACATGTCCTACTTGTTTATTTATATTATACAAATGTCGCCCTTTGTTACCTGTATCCCATCTCTCTTGCCATATCTTTCTGACAGCTACTTTAATTAAACCTTTAATTTCAGATTTACTCAAGGGTATATGTATGTCAATAGGTGTGTGCTTAAGAGCCTGTTTCTCTATCTAACTGATATTTCATTCACTCGGCAGCGCTAAAACCAGACTGGTGCCACTCTCGCAAGATAGATAAGCAACCACGCTTAAAAAAAACAAGCCCAATATATATTTATTATTATCATCAATATTTGTTATAATCATTATTTATTAACAATAAATGAACAGCAACACATTAAACTGAACCGCTTTTACTGAAAGCAAACACAGATATGTTAATGGTTACAAAAATCAGCACACTGCAACGAAAGTGAGAAACAAACTCATCTCCAATCACCTGTTATCAGAATAGTATTGGTAGAGAGACGGAAAAGGAAAAAACACTTCAAAGAGCTTCTAGGGTAACTGTCCAATCCACATATGTATAGCCTACTAAATAGACCTATTCGAACCCAGATGTAAGCTATAGAATTTTGTATTAGGACAGTGGACTACTTGTTTTTATTACAGCCCATGATAATTAATACATTACAAAAACATTGTAAAAATTTAAAAATAGGCTAAAAGAAAGTCATCCCAGACTCCTCTACGTCTACTTCTGTCATCACTTGGATTACAGCGTCACGCGCCTTCTTTTTGAACGTGATTTTCTCCATTGAGGGGGAGGAGGGGGCGGAACATTTGGCAAATTACGCTGCATCACTTATAATATTGCACTGGTTGGCTTTTAACTGTGAGCAGACAGAGTGTCAACCAATGCATTGGAGAATACGGCGAACATAAATAAAGAAACGAAGTTGCTTGTCAGATTTCCCTAACAAGCAACCATATTTTTTAAAATAAGCCCAAAAAATTAATATAAGCATTGTATTTTTAACTGTACTATAAAATAACTGTATTTTTATTTTATACTCAATTTATTTTTAAATACAATAGCATTATCACACGGATTATTTTGTTTATTATTTTATTAAAATACAAAATAAATAAATGCAATAATACTATTATCACGATGAATAATTAATGTTTTTTTATAGTTATATTTAATGGGTCACACTATGTGCAGTGTGAGCACCAAACTAAATCTCTAGGTGCTCTCATGAGAACCAGACCGAAAAACATATGTGAACCCCGTTTATAACATTTGTCATATTGGACGCGGTTTCTGCAGGTCTTAAAAACTCTTAATTCCCGCTTTCTCAAATTAAGGTCTTAAAGTAAAGTCATTAAGTATTCAATCAGTTCATAAAGTCGTGGCATTAATTGTTGCATGCAATGAAAAAAAAAATCTCAGTATTTTTGTTTTGTTTTCGAATACAAATATCTAATCATCCTTAAATCAAGATGCATTCACTTGAGAAGCAAAATGAAGCCCTTTTTTCTGAAGAATTTAACAATATGAAGTGAGTTTATGTTTAAAACAAAACCATATTAATCATATGAAAACTTGTTTTCCCTTTGAATTAAGATTTTCTAGCAGAGCCCATTCGAAGCTATTTCTTTTTTCTTTAATCATGAAAAACAAAAAACAATACTTTTTATTAAAAAGTTATGAAGCTCTGTTGGAAGTTGTTTTTTTTTTTTCAAAAAGGTCTTAAAAAATCTCAAATTTACCTTCAGAAAACCTGCAGAAACCCTGATCCATGGCTGATTGAACAATTAGGAGAGCCCTGGTTTGTTGAAATGTCATATTAAATAAAAATTATACTTATTTATAAGTGGAACGTCTTTGAAAATGCTGACAACACTATCTTCATTCAAATAAAAAAAAAGATGTAATGATGCACCCTGGTCTGAGACTTGGTGTCACTGTCATGTAGTTAATGTCTCCCTCTAGTGAGCACAGCTAGTGACAGCACAACTCTGCATGAACACCGGTTACAAACATTCATATCGTTGCCACACGCATGTTTTGTTGAAAACATAAAGGATTTTGTACAAATTTAGGAAGCCAAGTCCAACAAGATATATAGACTATTTGACAGGATTATAAGTGCCAAATGGTTTCTAAGTCTCAGTGCACTCAGCCTCTTAAATCATTGATGGACCACTTTTAAAGTCTATTAACAAAATATGTTAAACCAGTGATTATTTGATATTAGACAACTAAAAGGTGAATGGAAATGGAATGGTCAAATTCTTTCACTGCAGTCATAATCCTCTGTAAATCCTGTTTAACTGAAAGTATAAGGCAAGCCATATTAACATTTATTTCTATCAAACTAATACCTATTTTTGATATACATATTTTAATTTGAAGTAAACAACACTGTCTGGTGTCTTTTTTCAAATGTAATAACTTAGTATTTAGTAGATATTAGTACTTATCCCAGTAGCTACAAATATCTATTCAGTTAGTCACTAGTACGCATTTATCAGGTTGGTTAGTATTTATTCCTTTGCCAATAATGATGATAAACTGCACATTTTTGCCACTGGATCATATGGGGATCTGTTGCTCAGATAACTATTAACTAGTGAACTAGTGAGATTAGAGATTTTTCGAGTAACATCTGGGATAGATACGATAGTATCTCATACTGAATGTACTAGTGACTAAACTAAAAGTTGACTAGTTACTAGGAATAAGTATACAGGCTATAATTAGCCTATTAATGAAACTTAAAATAGATACTTATAATTATAAAGATAATTATTGTTTCTCCTCTTTGCCCCGCCTTTCTGAAACGCGTAGATTTTTACAAAGCTCATCGGTCTGAAAAGCGAGGTGTGCTGTGATTGGCCAGCTATCCAGTGCGTAATGATTGGCCGAATACCTCAAGCGTGTGACGTGGCATTCGTTGCATCCAGTGGGGACATAATTATGGATTATAATAACTTATACTGTCTTTTTACGCGTTGCGTTGCCCGCGCCACGTGCTATGTTGCCGCGTAAACATAAAACCATGTCTGAATTTGTGATCGGAGAAATGACAAACAAGAAGCGCTACTCTACACTGCTCAAAACTTGCGTTTGAATCATCAGTGGCAAACTCTTAATATAAAAAACGTACTTACAGTCGGTGAGTCAGAACAGCCAGCATTGTAGTATATTTGGTTTGAAGTGTTCTGGAACAGTGTTGTAATACAACTTAAACACTGATTTCTAGTCGTGTCCTTTTTGGAAGGCCAAACAAAGTAGTTTCACTTTCACACCGAAACACACAGCGTCTCCACAACAAGGCGGCCCAAGAAGTGAGCGGCGGCGGCCTATAGAGTGAGGAAGGGCCGGAGGGCTAGAGTGAGCGGAGGCTGGTGGGCTTGAGAACGGCGCGGCCGGCGGATTCGACAAAGGAGCGGCCGGTGGGTTTGCGGCAACCACATGTGACGACTCCCGGCTGGACTCCACTTCGTCCACGGTGAAAGCCTATCCTGCAATCCATATCGCGAAGTTGATGTATTTCCTCAGCAACCCTCCACGGATCAGCTCCAGGCATGATGAAGCGATAACGTCCTCTTTTGGAAGGCCAAACAAAGTAGTTTCGCTTTCACAACGAATCACACAGCGCCTTCACGTCATGGCGGCGGCGGCAACAACAATAAAAGTTAATAAAAGTTACGCCTTTTTTCTTTGCTTGAACATTTGGGCGGTGTTAAGCAAATCTTCCCACATCGTGAACTAGACATGTGGGGGCGTGTTAGAATGAGCCGTTTTAGGTAGGCGTGACTGACTCTTAACTTTTATAAAGAATATCTCTTTGGATTTGAGACTTTAGTCTTTGCAACTTTACAGATCTTCTTTATGCACCAAGAGCTTGTAACACTCCAAAGAGAAAGGAAAAATTGAAATCGTGTCATATGACCCCTTTAACTAGTGAACTAGTGACATGAAAAATGTCCCTAAAAGGGATAGATACTTTTGTCTCTTACTTCAAGTAATAGTGACTAACTGGAAGGTGACTAGTCACTAGGAATAATTACTATACAGGCTATAATTAGCCTACTAGTGAACTTGAAAATAGATACTGTTAGTCACATAAAGTGACGTAAAGTCGTAAAGTAACATTACATAGATACTATGTTTTCATGGGGGGAATTGTGAAATGAGCTTGCCATAAAAAGGGATAAACTGGAGTAGCATGTGTTATGCAAATGCAGTCTCTGGTTACCTTTTGAATACGCGCTTGTGATTGGCTGTCCAGGCTGTCACTCCATCTGTGGGCGTGGCCAGCCCACTCCACTCTAAAACACGCTGCGCCCTGAGAGCGCTTCATAACAGTCATTTCATTTACAACCGCACAAGGCATGGTACGAGGCACACATCGCTGAGTTACACAGTGCAATCAGACACAGGGCTTTACTGTTAGTCAGCTCTGATCATGTGCGATTGTTAGAGTTAGCAAACTAGACAAAATCTTCACTGCACTTATCCTCTGTTTAAGGACAGTCAGCTGACTTTGGCTTTAATTTTGTGATGGCAGAACCGCAGCAACAGCTGGTTGACATCGACCCGGATTTCGAGCCTCTCTCCCGTCCGCGATCATGCACCTGGCCGCTGCACCGACCTGAATTCAGCGAGCCGGGGAGCTCGAACACGTCCTCCCCGGCGCCGTCCGTCAAGACGGAGCAAGGCATCGTGGACTTTATCAACAGCCTAAGTTTACTAGAAGAGACCGAGGACTACCCGGAGGAGAAACCCGTCCTTTTGAACGACTTCCACTGCCAGGACAACTGCGTTCATCCCCAGCAACAGCATCCCCAGCAGCCGAATCCCCAGCTGACTCACCCGCAACAGGTGCCGCAGCTCCCCGCACCTGCCAGCAGCTCCAGCCCTGCAGCGGCCCAGAGGAAGAGCAGCTCGTCTCGTAGGAACGCGTGGGGGAATATGTCATACGCTGACCTCATCACCAAGGCGATCGAGAGCTCCCCTGAGAAGCGGCTCACCCTGTCTCAGATCTACGAGTGGATGGTGAAGAGCGTCCCTTACTTCAAAGATAAGGGCGACAGCAACAGCTCTGCCGGCTGGAAGGTAATGGCTCTCCAAGGCCAAGCACAAGTGCCATTAAAAGTAGCATTAGAGGTCCCATCATATTGAATATGTTATATTTAAATACACTAACATATAGAAGTATTTTTGCAGCCTGAAAGCATCCTTTAATGTGTCCATTAAATAATTATTTTATGTTTGCAACTCAATTTAAAAAAACAATTAGGAAAAATAAGGCATGTGATTCACAATAAGTGGAAGGATGAATGTTGTTCTACATTTATACGTGTGCAGTTGTTAGCTAAAATAGCAATTCATATCCGATAGTAATCTTTTACAAACAAAAACACACATTTTCTTAATATTGTAATCTGTTTTTCCAGTAAAAATACCTAAACTACCTTAAAAGAAGATGCATTTAATGTGTAAGACATTAAGACTTTTTTTGAGAATATCTTAAATTAATTGTTTATCATTTCAAGTATAAATCTAACATAATCAAGAAACAAGATTTATTTATTTATTTAGGCTGTGTATTTCCTCCTAAATGACCTTTTTACCTGACCTAATTACCTCTACCCGACTGGTCATTTTTGTTGGGAACCTAATGTAGGCAAGCTTTACAGGGGGTCCTGGGTGGGTCTGGCCTGACCAACCATGTTCTAGCCCACCCCTGCAATCACCCACAACTGTCTGTCCCACCTTATATCTCTTATATCTTAGAACTAGTGAATTTAATTCACTAGTTCTAAGATATAAGAGATGTATAATATAATGCTTTTGACTTGAGATAACTTTTGGTGTTACCACATGAAGCACATGTTGAGATAGCTTTTTTATTTACGTAGCATAATATATGACAGTAACAATTATCCTTCAAAAGCGCAGTTGGATTGATTCTCTCTCAGAGCAAATGAATGACATGCGGTTTGTTATGGAATTTAAGGCTCGAAAGAGGAGGGAACTGAGCTCTCAGTGTTCAGAAGAATGCATGACATCTCAGTATCAGCTGCGATTTTGCTGATGCCAGTTCAGTTTAATCGTTTATTATCCTTGATAGAAGAACTTGTGGATTGGCTTTCTGTCATCAGCCTGATGTAGAGAGAGGGTTAAATAAGGGGAAATAACAAATCGTACCCACTCATGAACAAAAATTTTTTTTTACTTGCCCTCATGTCATTCCAAACCCGTATGACTTTTTCTCTTCTGTGAAGGTAGGAAATTTGTTTTGCATGCTGGTACTGAATCTTTCATGCTTCAAAAAGGATGCAAAACCGCCATTAAAAAGTGGTCCATACATCTTGTGCACTATATTATTCCAAGTCTGAGCTTAAGGCATACAATAGCTTTGTGTGAAATATAATGAAAAGAGTGACCAGTAAAGTCTTTAAAGTTTCTACTTTTTGTGAGTAAACTACTGTTATTTGTCTTGTTGTGTGACTGAACTGTGGTCATTTTCATCGGTTGCAGTCATGTGACGTATTTTTCCAGCGCTCATGCAGAGGTATGTAGTAAGTCTTGTGATTTGACGACACATTTCTAGCTCCTGAGGTGCTTTGAGGTGCCTGATGACTAAAACCAACTATCATGAGTCCTGTAAGGCTGCCACGAGTGAGGTGGAGCAAACAGAGAGTGGTTTTAGTGTTGAAAGGATCTTTGTCAACCTGTCATTTATCACTAGAACACTTGTTCCTGTCACTGATTCACCCCTCCATACAAGCCACTTTTGTTTCTTTGCTTGCTCGGTGCGTAAATGGAAATACAAATCCTTACCGTCACACATGTCAGGGCCTCCTCCCAACACTGAGCTAAAAATACCGGCAGGATTACCTGTCATTACAGGGAGACACATTTACCTGAAAGGTGTGGTCCGCCCCCCTCCTCACCGCCATCGGCTCTACACGCCATGGCAAAACATCGTCTGGACTCCCTTCACCTGTGACATCATAGTTTCAGCATTCCAGTCACTCGTAGGGGTTGGACTGTTCTTTATCATCATACTGTCTACACACCTGAGACAATACAACAGTATTCTGCTACCTGTCTTAGTAGATTCCAGTCTATAATTCATATTTTTATATATTAAATATTTAAAGGGGTCCTATTATGCTCTTTTACAAAGTCTTGATTTTGTTTTGGGGGTGTACTAGAACAGGCTCTCATACTAAGTTGTTCGAAAAAAAAAAACATATTTTACATTATTACAACACCTCTCTCCCCAGTCTGGCATGAACGGCTCGAATAGTTCCTGTATCAAATGAAGGTCCGCCTTCTGAAATACGAAATGTGCTGTGATTGGTTAGCTGGGCCAGTGTGTGTTGTGATTGGCAGCACTCGACGCCTGGTTGGGAAATGTCATGCCCCTTACCATAGCTGCCTGCCAGCTTCAGTGTAAATATTGCGTCAATATCAAATTAATTTGAGCACGATTTAAACCGGATGATTGTAACCACTCTTAAGTTCATCTGCCTTGGGAAAGCTAGCGTGTCTCCGACATACTGTAGTGATAACACTCTTTGCCTTCTCTAGTGCAGCTCAACCAGGTCTCGTCCCATTCGTCGATATTTGTGATATCACAAATCGCGGAAAACGAGTCGTTTTTGAAAAGTGATTTCTGTTAAATAAAATATCTCCTTTTGAAGTGGACTTTGGGTTTTGTAACTTTGCAGATCTTTTTTTTTTTATGCTCAAACAGCAACTTTACAGACTAACTAAAGTTGAAAAAGTGAAAAAGCATAATAGGATCCCTTTAAAATAAATATATTTTATAAATATATGCATATATATTTTAGACGATTAACAAGCTGCAACAAATAATTTATTAGGTTTTAAATTTGCAGTAATAGCTGGAAAGGATACAACTATGATGTAATTTCAATACGGCTATAAATTCAAAAAACCCACTTTTGATGGAAAATTATGTCCATAATGTGATTTCTTTATGATTTCCAACCCTTTCTAACTGATGCTTGCAAGACACCACAAATTATTCTTGAAACTGTGACAAAACTTCATCTGTGTTAGCCAGCTGGATACATTTAACATGGTGACATATTTAAATCAGAATAATTTGCAACAAGAAAACCAAATGCTTAAGTTTGAAAGATATAAAAACTGTATGCAAATGTCTGTTAATAGAAGACATACTATCATTGCACCACTTTTTTTGCTTTTATTCTGAAACTTACACCGTGTGCTAAAGAGTTTATGTCCTAACCAGCCATGATAACCAGATATTTTGTTGATTGGTTGGCTGTGGTTTCTGTAGTGTAATGCTGAATTGTTCTTTCCACTTCGGAATCTCATTGGTCCAAAACACTGTTCTACATCAAATGTGTTCTAATTGGCTGTTATCGTGCCTTTTGGGCCACATCAGTTTCATTGTGGACAGATTGCTTATCGCTGGAATCATGTTTGTTTAAGATTCATAATCATAACTGAATGAAAGCTGGAATTGTGTGCAAACTGATCACTTTTGTTTAGTACACTAGTTTTTTTTTTTTAGTTTCAAGCCTTGAATTTAGGTGTAGCTGCTAGATAGAAGTCAAGGAGGTTGAAGTGAAAAATGCTACCCTGTGGTTCAGGTGTCTCCAGGGTTCAGAGGTCAAAATTTAAAGGTCATGCCACCAAGTTTGTGGTGCATGTAATGGGAGTCCATACTCATTCCCTTAAAAGCCTTGGCAGTTTGCACCCAAAGCTAGAGATATTACTATGTGTGGTATTGTGATACAATCTTGTGTGGAGCCTTACTCTAGCTCATCTTGTGTAATTCAACACACCCTTTATAATTCATATCGTTTTATTGCCATTTTTACTATTTTAATTCCATTCATAATGTCATTAACAGCACTAAGAGTTACTCACCCGAATTAATAAATGAACTCATGTGGTGTTCATTTAGGTATTGTAGAAGAAAAAAAAACAAGCTTTCTCACTTCCCCCTCTTTCTCAAGCTTTTGAAAAATGTTTAACTCTGAGCCCTACTTACTGCACATGAACCCTGTTACCTCTACATGCTTTGAAGTTCACCATAGGCTTTCACCTCACCCACTAACACTCACACATGCACAAACATGCAAGCCATACATTTGCACGTTAGTGTTTTCGTTTCAAGGCACACACAATATTTGTTCAAGCTTATCTTGAGCAGATACCAGTTTGTATCCTAGTTTGTCGTTCAGTAAGTTTCGAGTGTAGGCGTACTGGCCACTGATTCTCCAAAACTATAGTCACTTTTGACCTGTTTGTGGATTCAAAGTGTGCATTAGTTTTAAAATCTAAATTCTAGAATTTTACATTTATCTTATTCAGTTTGTGAACTCTGGGGCAGTTTCTCAGAATGTGTTTGACAGATAAATGTCAGTACGTACAGGTGAAGTGTGCAGAAGTTGAAGTTTGTGGTTTGTAGATGATACCTGCTTTGCATAACACGAGTAGTGCATAGTTAGCATTGTGCAAGGTGCAGCAAAATTGAGGGACATTTTGCTTTTACACACACTCAAAGCGAAAGAGAGAAAGGTAAGGGAGGAAAGGTTTGAAAATGAAATAAAAGCACATGAAGTGCTGCTCCACCGTACCACAGACAGATGAAAGACTTCATCACTGTGGCTCTGTGAGTTGGTGCAGACTTTGGCTCTGTGGGTACCTGTGGCTTTTAATCTAGAGGTACATCAGTGTGCAAGCATGGGACAGTAGCGTGACAAAAAGATACATGTGAAAACCCTCTGAATTCATCAGATATCAGAAAAAAAGTCCCCAAACTGAAATGTCAAATGACGACAACCGGATGTCAGCGCCAAATGCAGAAAAATAATGTCATGTAGTCACTTATGATTACAATTCATGTGACAAGGTATTTCATTGTGTACTTTAATTGTTGGCATCAAAAATAATAGTGAATCATGATTCGTTATTTTGAACTGGATAGGTTTTTCTTTTTTGTAAACAACTTTATCCCAAAAAATAATGTTTTGTGCTTTGTGTGTGTGTGTTTGTGTGTGTTGGGTGTGTGTGTGTGTGGGTGTGTTGTGGTTTGTTGGTTGAACTCAGGTCCCGGCCTACAAAAAAATGCTTATGAATTTCTCATTATGCTATATTATTACCAAATATTGGATTCAATCTTCAATCTTTATCGGCTTGTTTTCTTTCAATTAGCACAGGTTTTGTTTTTCTTTTTGAAACGTTGGTCCGTTCCAAAAAGAAATACAAAACCTGTGCTAATTGAAAGGAAACAAACTGCAACAAAAGACTGAATCCAAGATTTGGTGATAATATAGAATAATGAGAGATTTACAAAAAAATTTTTAAAAGGCTGGTCATTTTTGACAGAATTGTTTTATTGGGGTAGAATTGGTCAAATTGATTGGTAATGAATGAATGGATTTGGACTGAATTAAAGTTAACTTTAGGTAAATTGAAATCAGTTACATTTTTAAAGCTGATTTATTTGAATGGGTGTCCAAAGGACAGATCACATCTATAGCGGAAAACTAAATTTGAATTGAAATGATTTTCACTGAATTGCACTGAGGTGTAGCATTCCTGCAGATAAGAATGAACTATGGAAGCCTAGACTGTCTTTCATGATGAAGACACAGAAATGGGTATAAGATAGACAGGAATTTACCCTTTAACTTGCCAGAGACATTCCTTAAAAACTTGTTTGCACTTGCTATGGAAAGACATATGCATTTTAGCTGAAAAAAAATTCCCTGGACTCATCAGTGCTGAAGTCGTGCCAACTTTATCTAATTATTCCAGAACGCAAGACAATAAGACATTTGTTTTATTTGTCAAAGCCACACAACAAGAAATCAGACCTCTCACCGAGCTTTTACTTACCACAAAAGACAAAACATGTCTCGCAAGTTCGGGTCGAGAAGATTTTATTTATTTTTTTCCCCACCAAGGCAGCATTTATTTGATCAAAAATGCAGTAAAAAACAGAAATACTGTGAAATACTATTACAATAAATAAAACTGTTTTCTATTTGAATACATTTTCGAATGTAATTTATTTCTACAAAGGCAAAGCTGAAAATTTTCAGCAGCCATTACTCCAGTCTTCAGTGTTACATGATCCTTCAGAAATCACTCTAATATGCTGATTTGGGGTTCAGTTATTATCAATTATTGCCGGTGCTTAATTGTTGAAAATTATTTTTTCCTAATTATTGATAATTATTCTTAATATATGAAAACACTTTCAAAGTGTGTGTCTTCAAAAGGTCAACAACATCCAGGCAGTGGTAACCACCACATCTCATTGTCAGATCTGTCATATAGAGGAACGCACCTCGCTGATGCCATGTTTATGGCGGAGGTCCCATGGTACCTACACCCTATATGATCTTTGATCCCATTTCTGTCTAAAAATTCTCACTCTTGGAATTCCTCTTGCTAAACCCCAGAGAGTTCAGAGGCATCTGGGGTCACTAAAAGGCAGCAGAGGGTATTTTGTGCCCCACTGTACTCTAGCCCTACTGCACAAACACAGGAGGTGACAACAGCTCCTCAGAATTGTGGAGAGAGGGAAAGTAGAGAAGGAGGAGGATGAATGGAAGGGAAGGAAAAGGGGGTTACTATGGAAAAGCATCAAACATCCTCCATTCCTGAGCACTGCACTCATTTCCATCTGCGCGTTTCTTAAAGCATTTCCTCTGCGTTCCATCAGAAAACACAGCGGCTTGTGTTTACAGAGACATCAGTGAAGTTGGCTTGAACCGCTTACATCAACATCTAACAGTGTTTCCGATAGCATATTGTCATGCTTAACAGTAATTTCTGAACTTTTTCCCCCCTGCCCTTATGTCTTTCACTTTTTGAGTACTACTAGACAACATCAGAAAGAATGTGAGATTGTCAATTCATCATTGATTGCTGACATTTGAAACCGCACAAATTAACTTCATTAATCAAGTTTCGATTGGATTGTGTTCGTGATTATTCAGAATGTCTCCTTTTGTGTTTCATAGAAGAAATAAAGTCAAACAGATTTGAAATGGCTTGAGGGGTGAGTAAATGATGACAGAATTTTCATTTTTGGGGGCGAACTATCCTTTTTAACCTAAAAAAATAAACATGTTAAAGCATCGTTTTGTGTAACTCTATGCTTTCCTGTCTTTCTGATATCCAGCTCTTCTTAGCAAGGGTCACTGACCTATGAATGTCTCCGTTGTCCAGTGCTGCTGCGCGCATCCGTGTCTCTCTGTAACAGAGACGCAGTATCTTGAAAGCAGCTCTCTCTGAGAAAACACTGATGAATGACTTCCCCTGTTTTATTTTCTACCACTAATCATTCTCAGCATTGATTAGACTTCTGAGTCCATGTCCCTCCTGTGTGTGTAAATCATGCTCCGAGAATGCCTGCACATGCACTTTTTTTTTAATGTTTCCATTTTCATAAATAGCACATTATTAGTAGAAATATATACTTTTTTTAGTATAGAAAATGTCTTTCATGACTTGAGCATCTTGTAGTGTATTTTTTATCATCAGAAGTTTGTCTATGATACCAAAGTTTCTATTTCTTTTACTTCTGGTGACACAGATATGTGAAAAAAAACTGATAGATAGATGATAGAGATTAGATTAGAGAGAATTATCAAATTAAATATTTAATAATTATCTATAGATTTTTAAATCTTAAAATTTAATTTTTCATGGCTGGTAAGTTGTATTAGTTGTTATGGCATTACGTTTTCTTATGAAAAATCGATTCAAAAAGTTCATATTAATTGAATATAATTTTTTTTATTTTAATTATTATATTATGGCAGGTACATTTGCTCAATTCAATTGTGATTGGGCAAAAAAAAAAAGATTTTGGCTCGCACCTGTGCCTGCTAAAATCATATCTGTTGCCCCAAAGGGATCTCATTAAAACCACGGCTAAATCAAACATGGCCCTATTCTCTGGCCTCTGCTGAGAGCAGTGATATCCTTTTCCTTCAGTGTAAAACTTCAGCCGCTACTGGACCTTAGTCATGTTGAGTCCAGTGGCCCCGGTGGAACCTTTGGCTTGAGGTTATTTTTGCAATTTCCTGTAAAAACAGTGCACACGTCTCCCACAGTGAGTGATGATGCGTTTCCTGCTGAGTGGCTGGAAAATAGCGACATTCCCTCCACTGAAAAAAACACACATTCTCTCTCACCCTGGCCAGGGAGACGGGGGGCACCAGAGTTTGATAACAAAACTCGTCGTCAGCCTGTCTGGTTCATTCCAGAATTCAGACTTGACTCTGCTGTACAATATGAAGAAGTTTTGCCATCCTATTAAAGCACATGGAAATTAATGATGATGCTAACTCCCACTAAATCAAATTTTATAAAACTCAAATATGAGTCTGGAAAAAAAAATTAGGCTTCAAAACATGACATGCATATAGGGCTGCACAGATTTTTGTGAAGTTTATTAATGTTTCTTGCAATGATTGTATGGGGAAAATCTGTGCAATTCTAAGGAATAGATGTGAATACAGGGCTGAGAGTCCTACACACTTATTTTTTTGCTGAAAGCATTATCAAATTAATCAACATAGATCTTTGTGAATGTGATGTTCTGTGGAGATTTATGGAGGTATTATAAGGCCAGACTCGATTTATCCTTTCAGCATTTGATTGAATCATGAATGTTAGACTGTGATATTACTGGATAATATTACTTTACCCCGCCTACTTGGTCTTGGTTACATCAGAAGAAGAGGGAAGTTGTTATAGTGGCCAGAAAAGTTAGTAGTAGGAACGCCCAGCGTGATTGATCTTACCGTGGACCAGATCGGACACTAATAAAAATATTATTTATATATATTATATATTAATATTTAAAACTTAGGCTTTTATTTTTATTTGTAATTTTTAGTTTGTTTCACAAAGGTTTAACTTTGTTATGCTTCTTGTGTCTTTTTTTATATTTCATTTTCGCATTTATTTTTCAATTACTTTTTATTTCATATGAGTTTTAGTATTTTAGTCCTTCAACGTAATTAATTTTTCCATTTTCATTTCGTCTATTTTCAAATTCTGAAAATATTTTCAATAGTTTTTATTTTTATTTTAGTTCATGGCAGCACTGTACTGTCCAGTGGTCTCATGACTTCACCAATGCAGTAAACCTTTGATGATCCAAAAATGTCACTGTGAACTGGAATAATGCAAAAACCGTGAAGTGGAAATTTTTTAATTTGTATGGTGAATTCAGGGATATCCCATACAAATGTGAACTGGAAAAAACAAAGATAACGATTTTCATAATTGCATAAAAAACACTCCGCTTGAGGAGATAAATTATCCAATATCCTTGATGACGGAAATTAGCAATCTATTCCAACCCTCACGGATCAGCCTTTCTTTTTAATAAAAACTATTATGTTTTTAAAAATAATTAAATACGTATATTTGTTAATTTTTTTATTTTAAGTTGTCTTTAAATATTTTAGATTTTTTTTTGTATTGGGGAGGAGAATGAGAGACAGAGCTAGAAATAGCAGGGGAGGGACAGGAGGTGTGTTATTCTTTACACCGTCTCACAATAACACACACGCCCCTGCAGGCCTCTGGGGGCTAGTTGAGGGGGGGCTCCGCATCCTGTAACACACACACGTACACGTGCAGACATGCACTCATAACAAACACACAAATGCACACACCCACAAAAGCACGTTTACTCCGATACATGCACACAAAGGCCAGGTGCTTGTCTTCAGAGGGTGTTCCCTCAGAAGGGGGTCCCTCGGTTCCGTTTGTCGCTTGCTTTCTCTCTCAGGGGAGGCTGCTGCTCACTGGATACCGGTGGGCAGAAAGACCCTCAATGCTTGGCGCCTTACTGGAAGTCTATATTTTTCTCAGTGGCTTGTGACATGAACCGTTACCACACGTGCACTATGTCAACTGGCACCGACACAGCTTAACGTACAATACGTCTCTATTTTCTCAAGATAAATCTACAAGTGGCAGAAAAAATGTACTTCAGAATTTCTCAAAGTAATTTTTCATTCACCATGAGGGTCAAAGGCAGTGAGTGGACATTTGTTGATGTGGGAAAGCCAGGATAAAGAGGTGTGTGTGCGTGTGTGGGTGTGTGTGTGCGTGCGTGCGTGCGTGCGTGCATGCGCACACGCCTTTTCTGTTTGCGGGAAAAAGCCAGAGATGAACGAGAATAGATAAGGCTTGCTCACATGACCTTGGGCTGGATGTGTATGTCCTTTCTTCTTCCTCTGCAAAGGTGTGTTGTCACTTCCAGTTAGTATCCTTGGTTTAGAGATTTTTCATTGAGCTCTTGCATACACTATAAGTTTTTGGGCGAGTACGTTTTTTTTTTTTTAAGAAAAAAACTTTAATTTAAAAGGATGGATTAAATTAGTCACAAGAGAAAGTACAGACTTTTACATTTGTTACAAAAAAAAGTATATTTCAAATAAATGCTGTTCTTTTTAATTAAATAATGAAATACTAAAATGTATAATAATAAAATGTTTCTTGAGCATCAAACCAGTATATTAAAATGATTTATTTCTGAATGATCATGTGACATTGAAGACTGGAGTAATGGCTGCTAGAAATTTAGCTTTGCCATGACAAGAATAAATTACATTTTAAAATATATTCAAATAGCAAACCGTAAAGTATGTTGGGTCATTGTATTGCATTTAAGTATGGTCAGCGGTAATCACTCCTCCATAGGCCCTAATATATGTATACAAGTCTGCAAGCTAGATTAGAGCTATAGCAAATCAAACATTTTTGATGTTTGAAAGAGGTTGTTTACCCAAAAATGGAAATTAATTTTCTTTCTATTTTAAATCTGTATGACCTTTTTTTTTTTTTTTTTTTTCAGTGGGAGCACAAACGAGTTATTTTTCCAGAATGTCCATTCCGCTCTGTTCTGTACAATGAATATAAATAGATGAGATGCTGCTGACTGCAAAATGACGAAAAGTGCACCCCCCCCCCCCCCCCCCCCACATAAAAGTACCAATTGCTCTCTTATCTCAACTACGCATACAAGCATATTCAAACTTGGTACATCAAGATGCCTCATACCAGTTTTGATGTTGTTGACACTGGACAACATTGCTTGAAAGTGGAAAAAATTTAATGCAGAGAAGATTATCAGTGAACCATTATTTTAGATTTGTTCAGTTCCTCACACACAGCTCTCAGACTTTAGGAGAATTATAGCACATAACTCCATATTTTATTGTGTTTTTTGTTCTTTTTGTAGTTTGACAATCCCTAGTCAGTGTGTGTTTTTGTGTGCAGAAAAGAGCTGCAAGAATATTGTAATAAAAATGTTCACAAAACTAAGTCTCAATAGTCTGGAACCACATGATGAGGGTGGGTTAATGATGACACACATTTTTGTTTTAAGGTCAACTCTCTCTGTAATAGTACAAGTACTTGATCTCAGACCTTCAGTGCCTTTACTAGTACAAACCAGCTTTCTCCTTTGTACGTTTTAAAGACAGCGTGCCAAACCTCTATGTAGTCTCAGTCTTTCCAGTTGACCCTGAGCCAGATGTGAGAGAACTAAAAAGGAATTGAAAAGTCTTAAGACCTAAAAGGGTGAAATGAACAGTCAAACTCATTTAGTGAGTGACAAAGTTCATGTCGGGTCACCCTGTTATTAAAGCAGAATGAAAAAAAAGAGGCTGCAGCAGGTTGCTCTGGTTTCACAGCCCCCAAAACACACACACATTATAATAGAAGATTTCACTCATTTCACTCAACAGAAGAGCTGAATCACCTTCAAAATTTGTGTGTGTGAGAGAGAGAATGCGTTTCATTTCATCCTGTTCCCTTACATGCTTTTTAGTTGTCTCTGCCTTTCCTGCCCCTCCCTGGAGCGACCACATGAAATGATAAAACTACAGATCTGAGTTCAACCCAGGTGTTTGCTCGTGTGTATGAGAGTTAGTTCGTAAAGGTGGGATTGGATTGATTGGGTGGGGTGTGGAAAGCAGTTAGAAAAGCATGATAAACCTCAGTGGGTGTCGAGATGACTGACCTCCTGCCCTCTTTGTCCCTGTGCACATGTGAACATGTTTGAGCGAAATAGATGTGTGTAGCCGCACAAAACACCTCACAGGCAACAAAAATCACAAACAAGTTTTCTAATATTGCTGTTTTTTTCTTAGTCTGCAATGAGATTATATGGAGAGCAAAGAGAGACTTTTGACTCTTCAGACTTTAGAAATCCAACATGTTTCTTTAGAAAATCTCACACATCTGCAATCAAAGGTCTGAGATTCAAACACTGCTAATCAAGTTTGCCTATTTGCTGGGGAAGCTGGTGGTTGACCTAGAAAGTCCTGC
Organism: Sinocyclocheilus anophthalmus; assembly: GCA_018155175.1. Taxonomy (NCBI): domain Eukaryota; kingdom Metazoa; phylum Chordata; class Actinopteri; order Cypriniformes; family Cyprinidae; genus Sinocyclocheilus; species Sinocyclocheilus anophthalmus. Next base: position 360,616 of record JADLZN010001352.1, on the reverse strand, counting down.
TAGTTAAGAAGCCTGGTTTGAAGACCAGCATCCGAAACAGGCAAATGAGTTGTATTGCTCAAAACTCTTACTACTGTATACACTAACGTTCAAAAGTTTGGGTCAGTACGATTTTTTTTTTATCGAAAGAAATTAATGCTTTCAACATATGCATTAAATTGATCAAAAGTGACAGTAAAGACATTTATAATGTTACAAAAGATTTATATTTCAAATCAATTCTTTTTAACTTTCTAGTTATAAAAGAATCCTGAAAAAAAGGTATCATGGTTTCCCCAAAAATATTAAGCAGCACAACTGCTTTCGACATTGATGATAATAATAAGAAATGTTTCTTGAGCACTAAATCGGCATATTAGAATGATTTTCTGAGGATCGGAGTGATCACTTTGTCCATCAGCAACGTGCCTTGCGATCATCACTTGTAATTTTTTGTTTTGTTGCTGTCTTATGTTAAACTGCTTTAAATTACCCCCCCCCCCACCCCCCACACCATCAATTTACACTCCATACACCATAATGACAAAGCAAAAAACAGATTTGTGACAACTTTGCAAATTTATTTAAAATAAAATGCTTAAATAAAGTACATTTGCATTAGTATTCATACCCTTAACTCAGTACTTAGTTGAAGCACCTTTACAGCCTCAAGGTTTTTTTGGGTATGATGCGATAAGCTTTGCTCATCAGCATTTTGCAATTATCTGCCATTCTTCTCCTCACCTCTTCACCTCTCAAGCTCTGTCATTTTGGATGGGGGCAGATGCACATTTTCAGGTTTCACCAGAAATATTTGATTGGGTTCAATCCCAGGCTCTGGCTGGGCCACTCAAGCACTTTCACAGAGTTGTCTATGAGCCATTCTTGTTGTGTGCTTAGGGTCATTGTCCTGTTGGAAGGTGAACCTTCGGCCCAGTCTGAGGTTCTGAATGCTCTGGACTAGGTTTTCATTAAGGCTATCTCAATATTTTGGTGCATTGAGCTTTCCTTCTACTCTGACGAGTCCCTCAGTCCCTCCCACTGAAAAACAGCCCCACAGCACGAGGCTTCTACTTTACTTTTGGGATGGTACTCTGCGGGTGATGAGCGGAGCTGGTTTCCTTCAAACATGATGCTTAGAATTGAGGTTCATCAGACCAGAGAATATTGTTTCTCACAGTCTGATGGTCCTTTAGGAGCTTTTTTTGTTGTTGCAAATTCCAAGTGTGTTTTCATGTGTCTTCATTGAGGAGAGGTTTGAGTTTGGCCGCACTGCCATAAAGCCCAGATTGGTGGATTGTTGCAGTGATGTTTGTCCTTCTGTAGGTTTCTCCCATCTCCGTGTATGATCATGGATCTCAACTAGAGTGACCATCAGCTTCTTGGTCACCAGTATAACCAAGGCCCTTCTCCATCAGTTGCTCAGTTTGGCCAGGAAGCCAGCTCTAGTAAGTGTCCTAGTCATTCCGAACTTCTTCCATTATGGAAAATGGAGGCTACATGCTTCTGTGAACCTTCCATGCAGCAGAATTTTTTTCTGAACTCTTCCCCACATCTGTGCCTTGACACAAGCCTGTTTCTGAGATCTACAGGCAGTTTTTTGGACCTCAGGGCTTGGTTGTTGCTCTGATATGCATTTTCAGTTGTTAGACCTTTTATTGAGAGGTGTGTGACTTTCCAAATCATACTCATTCAAATAAATTTGCCACAGTTTAACTCCACTCGAAGTGTAGTAACATCTACAAGCAATATGAATGCTCCTGAGCTAAATTTCAAGTGTCTCAGAAAGTGTCTTTGGAATCATTTCAGTTTTTTATTTCTAATAAATTTGCAAAATTGTAACAAACCTGCTTTGTCATTATGGTGTATGGAGTGTAGATTGATGTGGGAAAAAAGTATATTTAAGCAGTTTAACATAAGGCAGCGACATAACAAAACGTGAAAAAAAAAAAAATTAAGGGGTATGAATACTTTCGCAAGGCACTTATACAGTGGGTACGGAAAGTATTAAATAAATTGTTCACTCTTTGTTATATTGCAGCCATTTGCCTAAAATCATTTAAGTTTATTTAAGTTAATTTTTTTGCCTCAATGTACACACAGCACCCCATATTGACAGAAAAACACAGAATTGTTGACATTTTTGCAGATTTATTAAAAAAGAAAAACTGAAATATCACATGGTCCTAAGTATTCAGACCCTTTGCTGTGACACTCATCTATTTAACTCAGGTGCTGTCCATTTCTTCTCATCATCCTTGAGATGGTTCTACACCTAAATTTGAGTCCAGATGTGTTTGATTATACTGATTGGACTTGATTAGGAAAGTCACACACCTGTCTATATAAGACCTTACATTTCACAGTGCATGTCAGAGCAAATGAGATTTATGAGGTCAAAGGAACTGCCTGAAGACTCAGAGACAGAATTGTGGCAAGGCCCAGATCTGGCCAAGGTTACAAAAAATTTTCTGCTGCACTTAAGGTTCCTAAGAGCACTTTGGCCTCCATAATCCTTAAATGGAAGACGTTTGGGACGACCAGAACCCTTCCTAGAGCTGAGGGGGTTCAAACTGAGCTATCGGGGGAGAAGACCTTGGTGAGAGAGGTAAAGAAGAACCCAAAGATCACTGTGGCTGAGCTCCAGATATGCAGTCGGGAGATGGGAGAAAGTTGTAGAAGTCAACCATCACTGCAACCCTCCCCAGTCGGGCTTTATGGCAGAGTGGCCAGACGGAAACCTCTCTTCAGTGCAAGACACATGAAAACCCGCATGGAGTTTGCTAAAAAAGCACCTGAATGACTCCAAGATGGTGAGAAATAAGATTATCTGGTTTGATGAGACCAAGATAGAACTTTTTTGGCCTTAATTCTAAGCGGTTATGTGTGGAGAAAACCAGGCACTGCTGTTCACCTGTCCAATACAGTCCCAACAGTTAATCATGGTGGTGGCAGCATCATGCTGTGTGTGTGTTTTTCAGCTGCAGGGACAGGACCACTGGTTGCAATCGAGGGAAAGATGATTGCGGCCAAGTACAGGGATATCTTGGACGAAAACCTTCTCCAGAGTGCCCAGGACCTCAGACTGGGCCGAAGGTTTACCTTCCAACAAGCAATGACCCTAAGCACACCGCTAAAATAACGAAGGAGTAGCTTCACAACAACTCTGTGACTGCTCTTGAATGGCCCAGACAGAGCCCTGA
>JADLZN010001352.1:352447-355060 GCA_018155175.1 Sinocyclocheilus anophthalmus | reverse complement strand
ACACATGTCCAATACAGTCCCAACAGTGAAGAATGGTGGTGGCAGCATCATGCTGTGGGGGGTTTTTCAGCTGCAGGGAACAGGAAGACTGGTTGCAATCGAGGGAAAGATGAATGTGGCCAAGTACTGGGATATCCTGGACGAAAACCTTCTACAGAGTGCTCAGGACCTCAGACTGGGACAAAGGTTTACCTTCCAACAAGACAACAAGCCTAAGCACACAGCTAAAATAACAAAAGAGTGGCTTCACAACAACTCTGTGACTGTCTTGAATGGCCCAGCCAGAGCCCTGAATAAACCCAATTGAGCATCTCTGGAGAGACCTAAAAATGGCTGTCCACCAACGTTTTCCATCCAACCTGACAGAACTGGAGAGAATCTGCAAGGAGGAATGGCAAAGGATCACCAAATCCAGGTGTGAAAAACTTGTTACATATTTCCCAAAAAGACTCATGGCTGTATAAGATCAAAAGGGTGCTTCTACTAAATAATGAGCAAAAGGGTCTGAATACTTAGGACCATTTGATATTTCAGTTTTTCTTTTTTAATAAAACTGCAAAAATGTAAACAATTCTGTGTTTTTCTGTCAATATGGGGTGCGGTGTGTACATTGAGTAAAAAAAATTAACTAAATGATTTTAGCAAATGGCTGCAATATAAAGAGTGAAAAATTTAGGGGGTCTGAATACTTTCCGTACCCAACTGTATATATATAATATAAATTTGAAAATATTAAATATTGATATATTTAAATATTAATTGTAGTTTTTAGTAGAATTAAACATAACTGAAAGACAGTGTAGTAAATTTTTCCACATTTTAAAGAAAATGGGAGTGATATTAGCCCAAGAAAATCTCTCCTCCTAAGGTATGGTGAGTGGTTGCCTACAGTATGTGGTTGCTAAGGAGCTCTAATTGGTTTTTAATACTTTGCTATGTGGTTTCTAGAGTGTTCTGGGTAGTTGCTATTCAAAGAGATCACTTCACCCCACCGCAAAATGTAAGGTGTCAGTTAAGCCTGTATCATAAACTGTCCAGGGCATGTTACGCACAATAATTTAATACTGAACAGATTTCTGAAAAAGTCAATGAAAAGTTCAACAAGTTCTGCTGAATAAAAAGGAAAAATTATGAACACTCTGAATAATGCTGCATGTATGCATGCATGTATGTATATATATAGAATACTAATAAAAGAACTACTAACCTAAGTTTTTCATTCATAACAGGTTCCCTGACACACACATTTTTATTCTCTTCTTTTTCACTTCAGTGTTAAATATTTACAATGAAGGAGAGAGAGAGAGAGAGATAAAGTGGATGTGCGCAGGAGGAAGTGGTTAGCCCATTGAAGTCTCTTGTCACAGCTTATCTCTAAGGACCTCTTGCCGTTCTGTGTTGAACTTGTACATTCCACTTGTGTTTATCTCTTCTCACTGAAATCTCACCCACTGACATTGTTTTCTCAATCAGAACTCGGGAAAAGCACTTTTTGACATGTATTTTTGTCTATCTATTTATATTTATATGTATATTACTTTATATATATATATATATATATGCCTAGTTACCAGACATATTGAGCCTTGCTGCACACATGGAACCTGGCAGGTTCGAGTCCAGCTTGCATCAAGTCCTGATCCCATTCCTCATCTATTTCTCCAATTTTTTTTTTTCTCAAATGAAAATAAGAATCTTTGACATCCATTTCAAACGGTATGTTTACTGCTTTCTGTGCATATGGCAGGGAGGGAGGTGTGGTATTATGTTTATGTGTGAACATCAGGCACTTATCTGTCAGTTCGCACCTGGTCTTTGGAAGCGCTGCTTGTTTACTCGGACTGGCGTTCGTTGTCAAGACTTCACGGCTGACTGGTTCCAGTCAAACAGCTGTGTAGGAGTTATCCAATCCACTGGCGCCAATGTTTGAATGTGTTCTCAGTAGAGCATTTTACACCGTGTCTACACTGCAGGCCTTCCCGTTATTACCGTAACAAAGCAAGTGCATAACGTGTTGACTGCTCTGCTCTCTTTTAGTGCACAGTGCCACAGCCGCATTCTTCAAACCCAAATACTGATAAAACAGTAGCCCTAAGTGTCTATATCTAGACCTCAAAATTAAGGAAGTCGTCATATCTCACAAATGCAACTTCATATCTCACAATTGTGTCACTGTATTTCATAATTATGAGTCTCATGTTTCACGGTGTTAATATCTCACAATGTTACATGCAACTTTATATCTCATTATTGTGACTTAAGGTCTCACAATGTGATCATCACTATACAGGTATCTCTTAATTGTGGCAGTGTTTCACAATATGACTTAATATCTCACAGTTGTGACTTTACATCTCAAAATTGTGACTTAATGTCTCACAATGTGACTTTTTTATCACAGTTGCTACTTTTTCTCATAATTGTGACTTGATTTCTCACAATGTGACTATCTCATAATTGTGAACAGATTGACTTCATGACGCTTACTGTAAACTTTATCTCACATTTACCTGTTTTATATTTTACTCTAATTCGGAAAATGACATGTATAGCTTTCTAATTAAAGGATTAGTTCACTTCCAGAATAAAAATTCCTGATAAAAATGTACTCAC
>JADLZN010001352.1:307447-347447 GCA_018155175.1 Sinocyclocheilus anophthalmus | reverse complement strand
CCCCCCCCCCCCCCCCCCCCCCCCCCCCCCCCCCCCCCCCCAACCCCCCCACCCCCCCCCCCACTTAATTTAGGTGATAAGAAGTGAATAAAGTGGGAAGTTGCAAGTTAGGGACAGCGATATCTTTACATTATTTCCATAACTCAAGATTTGCACTCATTGCAGTTTATTTATTTTTAGAATGTTTTGTTTGTTTTTCAATATCTGGCAACACCAGCATAACTGACAGTAATCAAAAACGACCAGGTTAAAAACAGCGCGTGCAGGTTATTCCTGACAGGATGCAATTCGGTAACACAAACGTAGTGATCATCATGATATATTATCTTTAAGACAGATGCACTGAAGACGGATACAAAGAGGAGAGAATAGCAAGCAGAGAAAATACTGTACCAGACAGAACAAATTAATTGTTATTAAATGGATGCCACCTTACTGGTACAATAAAGCCCTCCCTACACCCACCCGATACTTTATTTTCAACTTTTTGAATATTTCCTTCATTTTTATTGAAAATAAATGCTTTTCTGATGTGATATGAGATTCGAAAAGGGAAAAAAAAGTTTGGTAAAAGGCGGATACGAACCCGGGTCGATAAAAGACAACAGTTCGCGCTTTACCATATACACCACTGTCGCTGATGAATGTCAACTGTCTTTTATATTGTTGACCCTCCCTATCACACATTTGTGGGTGGAGCTAATGTAAATAGCCTCTGCCAACAAGGCGGGCTATTTGCACTTAGTGAAAAAAAATCCATAGACGCTTATAATGCGTGTATCTGGCAACTCGACTGAGGCTGAGCCCGTGTCCTCAATCACAACTCGCTCAAGGGACAAGGCCATGTAACCTTTTCACGATGATAATATATATTTTTTTAAATCCAAATAGCTTGCTGAAATACTTATGCGGCCGCCACATCTACGTCAGCCATGCTGATCATGACCAGTCCCGGTGACCCTGATCGCGCCTGACCTGACTTCCGTTTCCATTATACTCCTTCCGTTACTATACTCCTTCCGTTTCCATTTTACTCCTTCCGTTTCCACTATACTCCACTATACTCCTTCCGTTTCCACTATACTATCTCTCACACATACATACATTCTTCTCTTACATACACATATTTTCTTCAGACATACATACATTCTATATATATATGTATGTGAAAGGAGAATGTATGTGTGTGAGAGTAGAAATGTATGCATGTGAAAAAAGAATGTATGTGTGTGTGAGAGTAGAAACGTATGCATGTGTAAGGAGAATGTAAGAGTGTGAAAGCAAAAATATATGTATGTGAAAGAAGAATGCAAGTGTGTGAAAGCAAAAATATATATATGTGAAAGGAGAATGTAAGTGTGTGAGAGTGCTAGAATGAATTATGGCTTGTACGGCCCTATATGTGTTATATAAATATATATATATATATATATATATCTATATATATTCGTTTTTTAAATAAATAATTTAACAAAATATTTTTATTCAGGTTAATTAAAAATAACTGTAAACACAATGTAATTTGAGTGGCATGTGCCCATGCCAAATGTTTCATCATGATGGCTGCATCTCACTGATTTCATTTATTGCATGTGGAGCTGATTCTGTTTGACTGGCAAACTGACAAACCTTTATGTAACAGCCTGAAATTAGATGAGTTTCAATTTGCACAAACCCTTAGCACATTTCCCACCCATCTCTGTAGAAATCGGTGCATAGGTCCACAGTTTTTCATCTTACACTTCAGTTGACTCAGATCTTACCCAAAGGGGATTTTAATGCACACTTTTCTTTACTGTCGTAGATCAGTTGGGGATATCCCAGATCTGAGACCAAAGGTCATTCTGTAGCCTTGAAATACCTTGCATACCTGTGATAAGAGAAGAGTAGAGAGAGGCGAAGGCCCCACACCATGTATAGATGTCCCATGTACTGATGTCAGACCAGAATTACTAGGTTAATTCACCCAAAATTACAATTGTCATAATTTTTTCACATCCTTCCAAAATAACTTGTGTGCTATTTTTTGAATCTTTGAAGCCATACAGTAGTGTTGTGTGAGGAACAAAATGAAATTTAATTTATTGAAAATCTACCCTAGCTCTCAAATCTGATTTGCATTTGTGTGCATTCAAACAGCATCCAGAATTGACATCTGTGACACAGTTGAATTGATGCGCTGATGTGTCTAAAGGGCCTTTTTCTGATTTTGGAGGAACAGATTTCATGCAATCCTGGCTATTACTCACTTCCTGTACTGTACATTATAAAGCTGACCCTGAGATCAGTAGTCAAAGACTAACTGCAAGCTTAAATCTATTTTGAGGGTATTGAGTAAATAACCATACCTGAACCTGAAATTATTCTGGCATTAGCGTAATTTTGTTCTTTTTGAACGTGTGATCACCAGTTTGATTAGAAAACTGTAACACCTTCTCCGTCGCATTCCTGTAGTGACTCATATCCTGCCGCCCGGCCTGGTGTGCATGTGCAAAGCGTGTGTTCTGAATGTGACTGTGTGTGTGTGTGTGTGTGTGTGTGTGTGTGTGTGTGTGTGTGTGTGTGTGTGTGTGTGTGTGTGTGTGTGATCTGCTAAAGCCCTAGTGAATTTATGCATGAGTACCCTGGAACACACAACATCCTTTCTTTAACTGTCTTTTCTTCTTTATAGGAGGAGTGAAGTGTAGAGTTTCAAGAGACAACATTTTGTCAAATTATGTTTTTGGTATAGCAAAGTTTTCGATCAAAAAAAAAACTGAAAATTAAGGTTAGTGAAAGTATGTTTAATGAGTATAAGACCAGGTTGTTTTAAAATTTGTAAAACCTTTTACATTTTAGAAAAATGTACATTTATTTAGAATGTTATAAATAAAATTATATTCTTTTTTTATTGTCATGAATGTTATTTGAATGAGAGTATGTATGAAAAATACTGAGTGTATTATGGTGCAATTTTTCTTTGGAATGTACAGTATAATGGTACTATAATGGTTACTGATACTTTTACATTGCCTTTGCTGTCAACTAACGATCACTTAAATTGAATCATAAAAAATTAAATAACACGGTTTAATTTAGGAAATTTCAAATTGTAATATTCATTTTTTTAAATTGATATTATAACGTGTAATTTTTTAATTTTAGCTTTAAAGGGGTCATATGATGTGATTTCTAATTTTTCCTTTCTCTTTGGAGTGTTACAAGAACTTGGTGCATAAAGAAGATCTGTAAAAAAGTTGCAAAGACTAAAGTCTCAAACCAAAAGAGAAATTCTTTATAAAAGTTAAGACTGGTCCACGCCCTCCTAAAACGCCTTGTTTAAACGCACCCCAACATATCTACATCACATGCGGGAAGATTTGCAGCCAATTTGCAACGCCGCCCAAATGTTCACGCAAAGAAAGAAGGCGTAACTTTATTGTTGCTGCCACCGCCATGTTGTGAAGACACTGTGTGTTCCGTTGCGAAAGCGAAAATCCTTTGTTTGGCCTTCCAAAAGAGGACAACTAGAAATCAGTGGCTAGTTGTATTTACAAAACTGTTCCAGAACACTTCAACCGAAATATTAATTTGTGTGCAGCACGTTTTATGGAGGACTGCTTCCTGATCCTAGTAGAGTAGACTACAATACCGGCTGTCCTGACTCACAGTCTGTAAGTAAGTTTTCATATTTAAAGAATTTGCAACTGATGATTCAAACGTGAGTTTTGGTAGTGTAGAGTAGGCTTGTTGTTTGTCATTTCTCCGATCACAAATGCAGACATGGTTTTATGTTTACGCGGCGCAATGCAACACGTAAAAAGACAGTATAAGTAATTTAATCAGTAATTATGTCCCCACTGGATGCATCAAATGCCTCGTTTATAATGGATTTTTGTCTCGTTTTTGGGACACGGCATCACAGTATGGTAAGGGCTGTAACATTTCCGTCACACGAACATTTCCGAGGTATTCGGTCAATCACAACGCACTGGACAGCTGGCCAATCAGAGCCCACACCTCGTTTTTCAGACCGATGAGTTTTGTAAAAATCAACGCATTTCAGAAAGGCGTGGAATAGAGGAGAAACAATAATGTAAAGTATGTGGAAAATAATATGTTTTTTAAACCTTAAACTGCATAAACACATTACACCAAATACACAAAATAATGTATTTTTAGCAACAAATATGACTCCTTGAACATGATTGTAATTTGAAATGTTTTATTTTTAATTAATGAAAAAATCATTTAAATTTTAATTACAAAATAGTCAAAAATATAATTCGAATTAATATACAACGTTAATATATCAGCAGATATGAAAAATTATATATATTAGAATTTTATTGTCTTTATTATATATTTTAATAGTATAAAGAACAAAATATAATTTTAATAGTATCCCTTTTAATGGTTATCGGCCTGAACATATTGATTATCAACTATTAATATTGGACTGAATTTTAATATCCAGGCATACCTATTATTTCTGTCTGTCTTTTTTATTTCTGTCTTTCTTTGTCTCTCTCGCTCTCTCTCCCTCTCCCTCGCCCTCTCTCTCTCTCTCTCAGTCAAGGTGGAGTGAGGCTATGCTGTGGGGGTTCCGTTACAGTGTAGACAGATGCCAGACTGCCCCATACGTTATTACTCTCCCTGTGTCTGTTTGCAAGGGTCTGTCAGCAGTACTGGAGAGGCTGTCCTCCTCTACACACATGCACAGACACACACACACTCACACAGCGAACTCATCGACCCCGTCCCTCTCAGCAGGAAAACATTCCCACTGCCCCGCCTCTACCTCAACACTCCTCCTCCTCCTCCTCCTCCTTCATGACTCAATGCTTACTACCTCCCTTCTTCACCACTTTACTTTCCGTACTGGTACCACTCTTTCTCATTTTATCTCTATTCCTCCAGTTCTTCCTTTTCCTCTCACTCAGCATCCTGTCCTCCGCTCTGTTTTCCCTCATTATTCTTATCCTAGTAGGGCCAGTTAAACGGGTCAGACAGAAGATCCAGAACGGGTGTTTCCAGACCCCCTGCACACTTGCTCATTCACCCTGTTCGAATCTATGCGGGCGTTCTCTTCACTGATTCTGTGATGTAGAAGCCGCATTTCCCTTGACTTGACCTCTGTGGTCATGACCTTCAGCTGACCTTCTTCTGAGGCTTGAGCCTCTGCTTTCCCTCTTCCTACCAATTTACTTCCTGTTACACAGGAAACAGGCAGTTCACCCCACCAGTAAAGTGACACTTGATTTTTTTTATTTAAAATGTAGTAATACATAAATACTTAATTTGCTTGGACCAATAAAGTCAAACTGCTTCAACTTTCAAGTGTTGATTTAGTAAGGCTTCACACAACGATTTAGTTTTTTGAATGTTTTAGAGACACATAATAAGAATATAACCAGCAACTCTTCCCTTTGAAAGATCCAAAGTGTTTTTACATGTGGATCCATGTGGTCTATGTGTATGGTTGCAATTTCTAACTTTCTTCTTTTATTTTGTACATTACTTGAATTATACTAAAACAGGTCTCATATTCATTTTTCAAATTTTTTTATTATTATGGATTATATGTTGGATGGGTTTTATTTTCTGCACTTATCATCATAATTTTTTGTCCCAATTTCATGCTAATGTAGAATAAGGATGATATCACAAATTTGCTTTTAGATCTGATACCAACTACTATCAATGACGCAAATAACTCTATTCAATGTATTTATTTTTTCTATTTTTGAGAGGGAAATGAGTAATTATAGCCGTTTGTCATTATGTACTTATATTATTTTTATGTTTGTTGTTCATCATTACAAAAAAAATTTTTAATTTGAAAACACTTCGATCATCAGACATTCATCAACACCATTAATAAATGTCACATTTACTCTTTTATTTTTACCATTATTTATTATGAAATAACTACGTTATGACCTCTGGTAACATTGTTAATTTTATACTTTAATAATTATGATGGCATGTAGGGATGCACGATATTGGATTTTTGCCGATATCCGATATGCTGATATTTTTCAACTCTTTTTGGCCGATAGCCGATGCCGATACCGATATATTTACTTTTGTCTGGAAACAATACCAAGTCTCTCCTGTGTGGAAATTATAAGCAAATTATTTTTAATTTTGGTAAATTTTTAACTAGAACTTATTTGTTAGAAATAAATAAACAATAATAAAGTTATTTTATAATAACAGTACATTTAAGCTTTGAAAATAACTATAAATAAACTATATATATCAATTGCTGCATTTTTTTCTCAGAAAGATGCAGTAGTAACCTTAAAATTTTAATTTAAGAAGTAACATTTGTCCGATGGTCTAAAGCACAAGAGATTAAAATTTCTGAAAATCTTTTATAGCTCATTTTTGTTTAAACCTATACATATTACACATTACTTGAATAATCAGTATATATCAAATTATTTATTTTACACAATTTTTTTTAGAAGTGTCATGTTTGTGATTTTTAATCATGTAAGCTATAGCTTCTGACCTTTAAATCAAAACATACTCATGATTTTATGACATCAATTACTGCTTTATTTAATCAGAAACACAGTCTAAATATTATTTGTGTATTGTACTTTCATTTTATTAAAAATAGGCCAACAGTGCCCCCTACGGAATTAAAACTTCTTTAGGCATTAGGACCCGGGGGAGGCTGCCGCTGCTGCCACTGCACGTGCTATTACGGTTTACTCTATCATACACCGAAGCGTCATTCTGTACATGCTTTCTCAGTTTAAATGCAGCATCCAAAAGAGTGAATCTAATCATCATTCAGACAAAACTTTGCTTCAAGAATGATCCACACTGCTGACTTGATGTAATCGCTAGCACACCCTGAGCACATGAGTTAACCTATTCCTCTTATCAGCAAGACATATCGGCATAATTTTTCAAATCGGGCCATGCCGATATTTACATTTAAAGCCATTATCGGCCGATTCCGATATTGGTCCGATAATATCGTGCATCCCTAATAGCATGGGATCATCAAAATACCACACAAAACAAATTACCAATCACAATTTCATTCTTGAGTTTGTCCTTTATCCTCTTCTAAATGTCTGTATGGTTTACTTTTTCCTGTTCATCTCTTCTCAATGAGCAGTTCAGGCCTGAATGATGTCACTTTTCCCCAAAGAAATCACGATAAGAGTTAAGCTAGCAAAATATTTGAGACTTTTAAATTGTACTATGATAGTCTCTCTTCTCTTTCTTAGTAGATGTTGGTCTGGTCAGGGTGTGAATGGAAAAACTGAAGCAGACAAAATATCATTAGCGCAGGATGTGTGTGTGTATAGGTTGAGTTCAGTGTGTGCCTCCAAAAAGGACATGACTATTACAGCTTTTCCTCTGCCAGCTAACTGGCTGTTGCTCTACTTCATATTGTCACTAGGCTCTGAGAAGGCTGCTTGTATATGATTGTCTGTGATTGTGTGCAAAGATTGGCTGTTTTGTCAATCAAAAGTCACTTCTCTTTTATGTGACTGGTGTATCTCGTATGTTTTGTTATATCTGAGTGTCTTACAACATTAAAGCATGATATTATGACATTGATTTGGACAATTGCAGGTCATTATGATTGGTTTTCTGTCAGATGTCTATACTCAGATTTTCATGTTCTCATCTCGTTCTTTCTCTCTCTCTCTCTCTCTCTCCCCCCTGACAGAACTCAATCAGACACAATCTGTCCTTACACAGTCGTTTCATGCGCGTCCAGAATGAAGGAACTGGGAAGAGCTCGTGGTGGATGCTGAACCCTGAGGGGGGAAAGAGCGGCAAGTCTCCACGCCGGAGAGCCACTTCCATGGACAACAACAGCAAGTTCATAAAGAGCCGCGGACGAGCAGCCAAGAAAAAGGTCAGCTGAGGGGAAAAAAAATCTCTGCTTGCTCACTAGGTGCAGATTCACTGTATGCCGAAACATTAATGTATTGGTTTAAACTACTGTAAGCATCACTCAACATAAGGCTTCTGCAATCAGTTATTTAATTATACATACTGTTAAAAAAAATCTTGTCTTTGATTTTTGTCTGTATAAGTGGCACATTGCAACACCTCAACTAAATAGTTAGCATTGTAATTTATAAAGCGGTCAATACTGAAAAGCATAAATTGTGCTGCATTACAACATGCCTTTAGTTGATTTCTATTTTTGGTGCACTTCAAGCTACTTTATTTTCCCTGACCATCTGAACCAAAACAACAACCATTTTTAGACGAATATAATGTGACATTTGTTTGAGTTTTTAATTTAATTAAAATTTTATTTAATCTGTTATATGTTTTTGTTTATATCTGCAAAGCCATCTTGTTATGGTTCTGGTCTCAGGACTACTAATTTAAACAAATAATAATTTTTAAAAATACTAATAAAATAATAATTAAAACATTTTTATGCACAATGTTTAGTGGTGCTTAAAAATTCTGTTAAAATTTACTTCTCTGTTCTAAAACAACACCAAAAACACTTTTTCCTTCCGTTTTCCAGTCAAATTCAGTTTAAAAATAATTCATGGCCTCAAACTTAAATCTCATTGGTTTGCATTAATGAGATGATAAATAGTTGTGCTACTTCCAGTGTAGACATGGTGTTAAAGTGACTTACAGCAATATATATCTGAGCAATAATGTGTTACAGTTGGTTTTCATAGCTCTTCTTTTGTATCTGTAGATGTCGTTGCAGAGTGGGCTGGACGGTGGTTCTAACAGTCCTGGTGCTCAGTACCCAAAATGGCTCGGCAGCCCCAACTCTCACAGCAATGATGACTTTGAACCCTGGACCACATTTCGTACCCGTGCCAGCTCTGATGCCAGTACGCTCAGCGGCCGTCGCTCACCGTTCCTACCTGAGGAGGACGAGGCCGGTGAGGTTCCCATCGGGTACCCAGGCACTAAACTGGGTGGCCCCCTCCCCAGCCTTTCCGAAGTGACGGGTCACCACGGTTCCGAGAACGTGATGATGGACAATCTCTTAGACAACCTCAACCTCATCTCACCCAAAAATAACACCCAGGGCAGCCAAGACGCCCAAACTGCACTGTCTTCGCCCATGATGCAAGGTAGCCCTGGGTACCCGTCTTACAACTCCCCCAGTATGGGTCCTCAGCCCCAAGTCCAGCAGGACTACCGGAAGTGCCTGTATGTACAGGCTGGGGTAGGCGGACTGGGTCCCATTGCCATACCGACTTTATCGGACAGTCAACCAGGAGGCTACGGACCCTTCGTGAGTCAGTACAACTGTGCTGCAGGGCTGCTCAAAGAGCTGCTGAGCGCAGATTCACATCCGAGAGGGGACATGATGCAGCCTTTAGAGTCAGTGGGGTCTGGAGAAGGGCGACGGGTGCTACCTAGCTATGCTAGTCAAGGACAAATGGGACAGGGGGGCAAAATGATCACGCATCCTCACCTGCACGCGCACCCACGCTCGCTTCATCAGTTGCCCTCGCCAGCAATGGGCATGAATGGCTGTGCCCTTTTGCCCTATGGGCATCCTGCTCGCCTCGGTAACATGAAGCTACAACCACACCTGCCTCATCACGCTCAACTAGGAAGAGGCGGAGGCGAAGCCGGGATGCCGAATTACACCAATAGCAACGGTTTCCACAGGCACGGACCGGGACCTCACCAACATCACAGCCACCCGGAGCGGCTGCCCAGTGACTTAGATGACATGTCGATCGAACAGCTGGAGTGTGACGTAGAAACCGTCCTTCACGACACGCTCATGGATGGCGATGCTCTGGACTTCAGCTTCGACCCAATGAGCAGTCAACAGAGTTTCCCACATGGGGTGAAGACCAACACGCATAGCTGGGTATCTGGATAAACACGTTATCTACTCAAAACACATACAGATTGGTGAGGCAGGATGTTTATAATAATATGATATGAATTAAACATAACAAATGTGTGAATATATATGTAAATATGTCATAGACATAAGCAGAATGCTGAATGCTGTAGATCATACCAAAAGGCTACACATACAAGAACCTTACATTTCCTTCCCATCTGCAAGGAATCAATTATTACAAGCGTAAAATAAAACAAAAGTAAAATAAATAAATATAATTTTGCCATAATTGAAGCCCATCTCCGCATGATTGCGACTTTATTTCCCATTATTTTGTCTCTGTCTTGCCATTCTGTCCTTATTTCTCACAGTTGCGCCTTTTTTTTATAGATAAGAATACATATCTCGCAATTCCAATTTTATTTCTCCCAATTCTGAATTTATTTCTCACAATTGCAGCTTTTTTATAGATATGGAAATATATCTTGCAATTAAAATTTTATTTCTCCCAATTCTGAATTTATTTCTCGCTATTGCAGCTTTTTTATAGATCTGGAAATATATCTTGCAATTTAAATTGTATTTCTCCTAATTCTGAATTTATTTCTCACAATTGCGACTCTATTTCTCGTAGTTGTAAATATATATCTTGATATTCTGAATTTATTTCTCCTAATTCTGAATTTCTCACAATTGTGTCTCAATTTTTCGTAGTTGTGAATATATATCTCGCAATTCTGATTTGAATTCTTCCAATTCTGAATTTATTTCTCACCATTGTGACTTTATTTCCTGTAGTTGTGACTATATATCTTATAATTCCGGTTTTATTTCTCCCAATTCTGAATTTGTTTCTCACAATTGCAGCTTTATTTCTTGTAGTTGTGACTACAGAAAGTAGTCGACCGAAATGCCTATTACTGCCGCATGTACCGCCACCTACTTTATTTCTCATAGTTGTGACTGTATATCTTGAAATTCCAATTTTATTTCTCTGAATTCTGACTTCATTTCTCACAATTGCAACTTTGTATATCTCATATAAAATAGAAAAATTACTGACATCACAGATGTCATTTTAGTTCACTATTACCGTTTTCTCTTTTCTCTCTCTGAAGAGTGTGCATGCACCTCATGAACTGTTTACGTCAGTCAGAACTTCTGCAACCAATCAGCAGAGGCCAGTGAATGGTCATTATTTACTGATTTACAGTACATTGTTCCAGTAGACTCCATGATTGTCATCATAATCTTCTTTTTGTTTGTGGTTAGTCGGAACGTAAATATTGAAACCGTTTAATCAAAAATAGTCATGTCAAACACTCAGACATTTGAGATTGTTTTGTATATTTTTTGTCTATTTGGGCTTTCAGTTTGGCACTGTATGTCACTAAAATGAATTCAGGGCAGATGTGTGTGTCATATTAACTGGAGTACTATGTAATGTCTGGTGTAGTGTGCATTACGGTTATCTTTGTCATTTCAGGGTGCTGAATGAATGTGTTTTGTACAGAGATGTATATTTTTGTTGTACTGATGGGTTGGTAAATGAAATGTTTATATTTGTACATTTGTAAGCATCTTACAGGTCATTTAAATGCTCTTCAATAACCCCTCCCAGCCTTTAAATGTCTAAAAAATCCTTTTATTGTGGCCTTGTTTGCTGTACATATAACATAGATTTTCTCAAACTGCTGGAGGAAATTCTTTCATTGTATATAATGATGTGTACTTTGTGCCTTCCCTTCTTACAACCTGGCGTTTGATTGATGTGATGATTTTTCATCAATTTCTAAATTAAAATCCATTTTTATTTATTTTTTTAACAAATTAAAAGAATGTCAGAGGGGTATAACAGTCCTGAGATAATCGTAAAAAGTCTTAATATTAAAAGGCCATTTAATTTTAAGTATAACCCCAAGAAAACGTCATGATATTCATGATTCAAAACCCCCCCGGAAGAAGAATTTGGAAGAAATTTAAAATGAGCTATGATGAGATTCTTCAGAAAAGGTCACTGGAGGCAACATTTACTAAAGACTAATTTAGCATCTGTCTTGAGAGCATCAGGCTTAAGGCCTCTTAAAATGTTTTTACAATTATATGATAATTTTGTGTAATTTAAGATTTTTCTCTGTTGTCTTAATAATGTACATGCGCGCGCACACACACACACACACACACATTCATTGTAACTGCACATCTACAAAATATTTAATGCTTTGAGATTTCTAACATGTGAGATTTTCTATCTAAGCAGTGAGGGGTACCAAGAAGGTTTGTAAATTAAAAAGAATTTTAAACATATGCATATATTTTTGACAGATATAAAACAACAATCTGCATTTTGTAGTAATTTCAGACTGTCTATTAATATTATAAGTATACTTTTGTTTGTTTGTGTCTGTTATCTAATATCTGTATATAATTTTAAGCATCATTAAGTGTTCTTAAAGAGTGTCTGAGTGTAATTTTTTTTTTGTCTGTTTGTTTGGATCTTTTGACATAAAATGCGTTGATTTTGTCTTATTTAATAATCACAAATGTCATTTGTTTTGACTCTAATTTCTTAATGGACGAATGTGTCTCAAATGTGTTAGTGAAGTCTTTTTTGGGGGGGCTGATTTTAATGTTGTCTGACATGACCTAATTGAGATGGGAGATGTATTCCCACTGTAGCCAATTGTACATTAGAAACATACACTCATCGTACAGTCCTTGTCAGAACCACATGCTTTTTTTTAGACTAGTTCTACATGGAGGAAGTGCCTATTAATATTGTAATGTAAACAGCGATGAAGAATTGATTTTAATTTAAAAAGAAAATTGCAGCTGTTATATGAAGCCATAATTGTATATAAAGATATGAATATATAAATTAAGAAGAGTCTGTCATTTTTTTTTAACGCTGAGAGCAATCTTTTTGAGTTTTTGTATTGTGTATCACTGTGTTAGGAGTTTGGATGGGTGAGAGTGTGTAAGTGAGTCATATTAATTTACAGAACCGTGTGCTCACAGGAACTTGGATCAAAATGTCTAATCGGCATCTGATGTTATTAGAGGTCCAGAAGAACGTATATAAAACTAGATTTGCATATCAAGAAAAAACAGTGCTTTCAAAGGCATAGTAAAGTTAGGTAAGCTTATGTTTCGCATCATTTCTGTTCGTTAGGCATACTCACAAGAATCAACAGTCACTGTGCATTTACTTTTATGGAAGGAACACTAGACCCTTCACAATCAAGTATGCACATTGACGCACAAAAGACGAACAATTGCAATTGTTATCTCTGTTGGTTTCAACGTGAACGTTCTTTTGTGTCGGATCTGAATGATTTGTTTATAAAGTCCAAACAAGCGGGAGATTATCACTGGGAAACCATGTCAATTTTGGACTTTTAGTAACAAAAAGCTATCATAACGCTTCAGACGACTTCAAATAAATAGTATGACGCCTTTGCATCAATTTTAAGCACAAAATCTCCAGTCCCCATTCGTCAGTTTTCTTCATTTGTGTTACAAGAAAGAAACAAACTAATACAGGCTGGAACTGCATGAGGGTGAGTAAACAATGGCAGAATTTAAATTTTTGGGGGGAGTAACTAACTCTTTAAAAAGACAGTTTTATTCATATAAAACGAAAGGAGTCTTTCCTGGCTGAACTAATAACAAGATAATAGCCTCTGGCTGGTCTTCCGTGTGCAGCATTCCGGTTGAACTGAAGGTGAAGAGGGTGAGACGGAGGACAGAGGATCTTTTTGGTGTCGAGTCATTGACCGACATCTCTGGTTAAGTGAAAGGGCAGCACGTTGTCCCCTCTTGCTGGGTCAGGTCGGTTGTAGCCTGGGTTTCTGTGGTGGGTCAGGTCTGTTGAAGAATGTGGCTAGACACATATGCTCCCCATATGTTCCTCTTGAAGGATCTGCAGAGAGGGATTAGGAAGAAAGAAGAAGAGAGGCCACGTTAGGACGCTAGAACACTAGGACATGAGTTCACTTTGCGGGACACGCCAAGAAATGAACTCGTAGACCTCACATAGGAATCTCTTTAACTACTTCTAAGCTTCTAAGGGGGTTTATGTCATCTTGTTGACAATGTGTGTGTTCTTCTGATTTAGAGAGACTTTCTGTTCAAAAGCACCACTATTTAAAGTTTTCTTGTGCCAACAATCAGGTTTCTTCATTTAGCTTTTGGACATAAACCACACTGAGCTCTTTTAGTCCTTTGAAGATGCATCTAAATGGTCACATGGCCATTTTATGAGAATTCCACTGGGATTTGTTATTTCGATATATTCTTTATTCTGCAGTAAATGAGAAATCCATAAGGACATATACAGTTTTCCACCTTTTGTGTCTGTTTGTAATATCTAAAAACATAAAATAATATATAAATAAGTCATACTGTGTAATATGTTTAAGTGAGTTGCAAGTTGCAATGTTTCTTTTACAATTAAACATCTATTTGTGGCACAGGCTCTATTCAGTTTATATGCATCCATCCGCATACACACACCTGCATTTCTACATACGTGCATGGACAATTTCTTTAAGACACAGAGACTTGGTTCATGCAAAGATTTCTTGTTCCCCCTTCTTCCCCTGTTTTAAAGTGTCCACGGTGAGGCTCAGGCCACAGTTTGTTCAAGGAGGAAGTGAGACTGTATGTCTCTCCTCAGCCAGAAACCGCCAGGCAAACTTTCAGCTGCCAAAATAGAACCCCATCGAGACTTCAGCTGAAGTTCATCAAGTTCAGCACAAGTGTGTCAGCATGCAGCACACACTCACACTGGGTCAGGTAGACCCTCAAGTTGATGTTCAAAAACAAAACCGAAAGTGCGTTATTAAAACCTTAATTTAAAAGTTCTTTCAGTGCTTGCAGAAAATTGTATTCTTTGGAATTTTTTAATGGTGCACTATAAATGCTCTTCCTATTTCATGGTTAAAAGGAAAAGTTGAAGTTGGAATAATGACTTCCTTCAAAAAAGTACCATAAAAGTGGTCCATATGACTTGTGCTCTATATTTTTTGAATATATGTATATATACAGTATATATATATATACGGGGTGTAGGTTCTCGAACTGTACCGTTCTCTGCCCACAGCTCAGCACGCACTTGCACCACGGTTCAACTTGAATCTGATAATGCATCTGTAATATGGCTTGTTAAAAATGTTTTTTTGTTGTTGTTGTTGTTCTTATTTTCTTTATTTTTATTTGACACGGGTGCATGTGTGTGGGCTTTTTGGTTCCGCGTTACCAAACATGCACACACCGAATGCCGGGTACCGAAACTGTGACTCTAAAACCGTGATACAAACCAAACCATGAGTACTTTGATCTGTTACACCCCTAATATATAAACAATAATGAGTAGCGTACATTTTTAACAAGATTTACCGAACACATTCAATGTCATTCAGGGTAACAATGGCTCATATAGCCTACTAACAAATCACATTTAGAAACAGAATCATTTGATGTCATTAAATGACTCTATGTATATCACAGTACAGCCCTCAAAACCTAATTAATTGTCATTTTAAATCTTCACCAATCTTTATCACTATCCTTCAAACCAATATGCTTTACCCATTTGTCAGCAAAACGTTTTTATCTTTTAAAATATGATCAAATTTCGTATGATCTCTTTAATAAGTACATGTCAGAATAAGAGTGTCGTTTCATTTTTTTACATAAATATATCTGTTACGCTGAATGACGATAAAACATTATTTCACCCATATTTTGACATTTTTTCACAAAAGTTATTTAAAACATTAGACACTGTACTTTCACTTTGTATATGTACAGTATATTGTTATTATATATAATAATATCTGATTTGTTTTCTGACTAACCCCATATTTCTAACTTAAATTTAGTAAACACCATACAGTATATCTCCCATCATCTGTTTATTGCGACCATGTGGCACATAAACTTTAAGTCTGGATTTTCATTGTTGTTATGGCTGAAATTTAAACAAGCCAAAAGTGTAAATGCTCTACAGAAACGTGAAATATCAGAAATGCACATTAAATCTCTCAGTTCTGGCCTTCATTAGTGCTGCCTCTCTCATTTTACTGTTTGTCTTTCACTTTTCTCTTTTACACACACTTTTATTCTCACTCTCTCTTTCCTCAGTTTGGATTTTACTTGCGCTGATGAGCGATTCAATCTGTTTTTGGGTCTGGTTCTCCTCAGAGCAACTGCTTGAAGCCCTCTGGCAATGCTAGAAAGTCTTGTTAAGCTGTGAAACTGGAAGAAAACGCGCAGCGACTGCTGACAGCTTTGATACACGGAAAACATAAAGAGAGCTGAGAGCAGTTTAGTTGTGAGAGGAGCAAATATGATTATTACCCTGTATCTTAGGTCCATCTCTGCTGTGAGTTCATTATGGTTGCTTGGCTGTGCAGTGGATATGATGGTAATATTGCGATTGAGGTTGTCCTTGGTGCCCTTTTGGTTAATTTGTTATGAGACGCAAGTAGGCGATCCATTAATTTGTTTAATTGGCAGCTTTAGCGACTTTTTTAGGGACTGTCTGCCCATAGAATGTTGTCTTTTAATACATTTAAAGCATATACGCATAACATAAAACAGCATGCATTATAAGTTTGGCTATGGATTTACTGCATCCAGTTATTTTGAGTTTAAAGATGTTTACTTTCTTGTGGACCACTTGCTAACTTGGTTTGTTTTGCAGACATTTGGCCTTTGCTGATGATGTCATGGAAAGTACATGTACAATGTCTGAAGGCTAAAGTCTGCTTTAAATGTGAGGAGTAAAGAGTTATCTGTTCTACCTGGGTATTGAGTTTTTGATTCAGATTCATTTGGACTTACAGTATATCTAGCCTAATGCTCATTTAAGATACAGACAATAACTTGGTAACATCTAACTTGGTACATTACTAAAATTCTGATGTGAATATGGCCATATGAATTGTTTTAATGTATTTTAATGAAACATTTAATCACTGAAAGTAATGACTTGATATTCGTTCGGTAATCGCTCTGACAGATTCAGCCAGTGAGTTCTTTCACTGAGGAATACATCACACTGATTCAAATATTCTTTATTCACTGGAAAGAAGGTTTAAAAAAAATTCTGAATTGGACCACATTGCTAAAAAAAAAGCGCAACCAACCAAGCGCAAACTTTCAATCTAGTTGTGCGCTGAAAAAACAGCAACCAAACGTTATCCACTAAAAAACGTTATAAAGAGTCCTTTTTTTGCCATTTTTTCGCCATGCAGGTCCTTTTTTATGCTATCACATCCACTAAAAAATCCACTAAAAAAACTTTATGAAGAGTCCTTTGTTCGTGAATCAATGTAGGCTGCACTGAATGAACCCCGTGAGGAGAACCGTTTTTATTTATTTTTTTGCCATTTTTTCGCCATACAGGTCCTTTTTATCCTATCACATTCAATTTGGACTCCAAACTCAGGTAAAATATGTTTGTATGAGACTATCTGCATCTCAGTTTGGGGGCTGCATCCACTGGGAGGACACGTTTGTCAACCGCATACGTCATTGAAGTGGTCTCATTTAAGAAAAGTAACTGTTAGATTGCAAAGAAAGAGAGAAATTACCGTATTTTACACCTCACGAGGAATAACAGTCAAAGCCTAAATTAAGTTTGTGGCCAACAAATGCAAACTCCGGAGGATACAGCCTTCAAAATGAGACGCAGGTTCGAATGGCGACATTGATTATTCGGAATTTATATTTTTATCTAGCCCCACTAGTTGTGGCTTTGATATGCTAGTTCAGTTCTGATTTGTTTGTGTCCCATTTTAAAGCTTCAGACTATGATTCCATCCAGTTGGAGAATTTCAAACATTTGTTTGATATTTTGAATCGATTTTAGAACACATTGTTTTCATGTGTCGTGTGTTTCCTGGAAACAAAGGTGCATGTTTCTGCGTGAGTTTGTTGTGTTTGGAACGACTTGAAAGTTTGCGTGATCCTCAGTCCTTTAGTGTGCCCAGTTTTTTTCTGTAACTGTTTACAAAGTCTGCAAGTGTATGATGCCTATAGTGTTTAAAACTCTGTTCTGATTTTAAATGGCATATAGTGTATTAGTGTTATATAGCCTTAAGATTAACAAATGTTCTGGCTAGTCACCCACATGAACACAGAGCCATTTAACACAGTAGACAGTGGGGTATTACACAATAAATTCACTTAATTAGTTGCTGTTCCCTATAGGTTGCAGCACACAGAAGGTACCTTGCAGTTTATTGTTCAGTGGCCTGGTTGAACAAGAGTTCAGTGTGTGTGAGGGGAGGACACTTGACAGGAGCCGAAGTCGGTACTCAGCGTGACATGAGGCTCTTGTTAAGTGTCATGATGTTAAAAGGACATCAGTGCATTTAAATGGTGCATTGCATTGTAGGAATTCTGAGCATTTCAGCTAATTCCGTGTCTCACGCTATGTTACCTGGGCGAATGCTAAAGTAAAAAGCTCTGTTTGTTACTGATCTTTGACACTCAAACACGGTGCATTTTTTGTCGATTGTTAACGCTTCATAAGGTTGTAAAGGTGATGTTAAGGAAAGCTCATATAGAGTGAATTCAGCTGTTTTTATTCACAGCGGATTTATCTTCATCGTAAATAATCTTCGATGTAACACTTATCAAATGTCATTTAATTTAGTCATTTTTTAGTGCTGGGAAAGTCTGATTGAACCTGTAATTTTCAAAATGTCATTTTTTTCAGCACTCAGTTTTATTCTGCTTCCATTTTGCCACCTGTTATCAAAAGATCACAAATACCAATTTTCCTGCAAAAATGTCTGTTTATGATAATTTGATCTCACCATACAAACACTGTACTGTGCAATCAGTGGTATACTCTACATCCTTTTAGTCATCATTTTAAATGCTTAAAGGAATAGTTCACCAAAAACTGAAATGTGACTTGCTCCACCTGTCGCTAAAGCCCAGAATGTGATGAAAGGCATGGATTTGCTCTCTCTCATCTGCATTAAAAGGGCACACAAAACTTTTCTTATTTTCCAAAGAAAAATATGACACGTGGGTGAATAAATAATGACAGAATTTTAATTTTTGGGTGAATTAACCCTTTAAGTGTATTTTTCTTATCTATATTTTGCTGGATTTATGCTCAAAATAAGATTTTAAAAAATTGGGGTAAGAATAATAAACTTATTTCAAGATGTATTCTTTTATGCAATTTTATGATTTCCATTTTCATTAGAAATCAAGACAAAAATACTAATTACACACACACACACACACATTTATTTATTATTCTTTTTGCATTAACATGGACTCCCCCAGGGATGAGAGAGCATTGTGTTGCTTGTTGATCTGATATTATCTCCTTTGTAGTTGGTTAGGGAGAGTATTATTAATATTGGCCACCTCCTGTGCATCAGTCCAGCTCACTGTCACCACCCTCTCATCACTTCCTGTGCTTTAATCACATGATAAGGGCCAGTGACGCCTCCTGGACGGGTATCATGCAGTGAGTGTTTGTGTGCATATGTGTCCCACATGACCCACTGTTGATGTCAGTCACCCCAGGTGAGAGCCAGGCCTCCACCCTGCGTCTCTCCGCCACCCGCTGTCTCTCCCTGTGAGCGTGCTGCATGTCCTAACTGGGCAGCGTGGTGCCAGAGAGGCCCAGGAGAAATGTTGGCGCCTGCCTGTGGCACAGCTTATGGGAATTAATCAGGTTTTCCTGATGGCCCCTCTCTAATGGAGAAAGCAATGTGTGCAGACATGAACTTCCACTTTCAGACACTGACTCTGCTGACAGAAGCAAGAAATGATGATGCTTTGAAAGAAATTATGTCTGTCTGTCTGTTTATATCATTGAAATGTGAAAGATATAGTTAACTACTATTTAGCATGGATGAGTTGATTGATTGATTGGATGGATGGATGGATGGATTGGATGGATGGATGTATGGATAGATGGATGAACAAATAGATAAGAAAGAGATTGACTCCGCTAACATGCTTTAAATTTGTAATTGGAAGCAAAGTGGTGAACTGGGAGTTATCCGTTCATGTGTGTGTGTTTGAACTCACACTGTAGTTTAGCCAAAATCCACTAGTGAGTCCAGAGAGCCTCATTCCTCAGCTCTGCCAGAGGAATGTTTCAGCAGTGATCCAACCAAGAGTGACGCTCCACTGGAATGTCTGTGCTGTTGTCGCTGCAGCCCAGCAATGACAAAAGGAAGTTGATTTAGGACGAGCGCATCAGGGAAACGTGGCAAGATGATAGGATGAGATTTGTTGTGCCAGAAATGAAAGCTTTGGCTTTGGACAAGGGTTTCATTTGATTTGAGCATACATATTTTGCTAATTAAAAATGTCATTAAAATACTCACATGATGATGTGGTTGTTTCATTATTAGTATTTTTTAACTCTTTATATAGACTCCCTTTAATATAATAATCCTTTACGATACCAAAATATGCAATATTGCCAGGGTTTGTTTTGGGTTGTGTTGGTGTTCATGTCTTTTGCTTTGTATTCATGATCTTAGTTTAATTTCCTGTTCTGTCATGTGATTCCCTTGTCTGTGTGTTATGTTCTGATTTGTTCTTTGGTTCATGTGTCATGTTCTGATTGGTTGTTTTAGTCATATGTCTTGTTTCCCATTGGTTTGTTCTTGTCATGTGACCCTCATTGTTTGATATAAATAGCCATCATGTTCCCATAGTTCTTGGTCATGTATTGATGTTGTAACCCGCTGTTGGTGAGTCTAGTCTGGTCATGCCTTGTCAAGTCTGTGTCTCTAGTCTTGGATTATGTTTGTATTTTGGATTACTTTTTGAATAAACTGCACATGGGTTCTTCACTACGATTGCCTTCAGTGGACTGATTCGTTACAAATATATGGAATATCAGACTGTCTTCACAGGGCTCTACAGCATCAGTGCGTCTGACCCTATCAGTATTTTTGTGTTTGAGCTCAGTGGAGCTTCAAAGGTTTCTACTTACAACTTGTTTTTGCAGCTTTGACCCTGACAGCACACGTACATCTCAGAAACGTCAATTTGACGTCTGCATTTACATTTGCAAGATGTATTTTTTAGAGTGTTTGCTCCTCTGCAATACGTCTATTGTACGTTTCCTATCAGATGTCAAATAGACGTTTAGAAGATGTCTTTTAAGATGTCAATGATTTTGACTGTATGTAAAACTGACGTCTTAAAAACGTCTATCAGATGTTTGTACACCGCAGATTCTTTCCAGATGAAGTGATCTTTAACAGACATCTTGCAGACATATCACAGACATATCTGTTGATTCCTTAAGCGTGACGTTAATCAGAATTCACTCACTGTTCAAAACAGTTTTGTTCAGTGTTGAGTTACACGAGGTAAAAAAAGAAAAGAGATTCATTGTGCAGTGTAGAGAACTTCATTGATTATAATGGAACTTTGTGAGATTTGGATTGACTAAGATGAGAGACCACCTTAATGATTATTAAGGGAGTTTGTAAATGTGATATTAATACAACAGTTCAATAAACAAGAAGTTAATATTAAGTGACTTGCATTATCTGACTACAACACTATTGCCTGATTTTGCTACGTTTCGTCAACGAAAATGATTTAATTTATCATTTAAAGTCACAGCTGTGTAAAGGACTGCTAATTTAAATATAATTTATTATCTGCATTGACTTTTCTGTATTGAAAGGTTTTGAAGGACTTTTATTTTTAAATGAACTTAATAACAATACTGCATTAAGCACGACCCTTTTCGTATGTGCACACTTTTTGGAGGATGCGGCCTGCAGTTTGTGGCGTCTTTTTCTCTTCTCTTTATTGTATTTGTGTATCTCACTGAAAGGGTTATAAGGTCAATTATTTTATCATTGTACATTGTATGATGCAAATTATTTATTGTAATGTTTGGTTTATATAGTATTTGTTTTTGTGTGACTCTGTAGTTCTTATGGTGTTTACTTGATGTCAACGCAGTAAACATTTTGGAAACATCAGTCAAGGAGCATGACCATCAATTCAGTGGGGTAGCAACAAGCTGTGCATCTCCAAGCAAACACAGCAGTGTTTCCTTTATAAATGAGCGTGCTTCTTAAATGAATCACTCATTCATAAAGACAGTCACTTGCTTCGTTCCTGAATGAAACAGCCATTCGAACAAATCAATTGAATGAATGAATCAGTGACTTGCCGCCACCTACTGGCAGTTTTAGTTTCACTTTTAAAGTATAATTTCAGTTGTTTTAAATCGTTTAATAATTCTATATTCAAAATATAATATTATAACATGAGTCTTAACATGAATTTAATTGCAGTCATGCCACCTCTGAGCCTCATTAAACATCTGAAAATGTCACTTTTGTGTTCTTCTGTACCACCTCTGTAGTGCAAATGAATTTTGTTAATACTGATTTCAATTGATTATTAACTTATTCTTCTTACGCTATTGTTTTATAATTTTGAAAAAGCTTAGTTTATTTTAAACTTTATTTAATAAAATTAGAAATAAAATGTCATTACACAGGTTAAATTATTTCATGTAAATCACTTAAAGGAGTCAATTATCACCTTGTAATGGGAAGGCTAATTTGTTATTGATCAGAAGGTTCTCCTGATTTTTTATTTTACTATGCTCTTACATTTTTTTAATTTTTTTTTTTTTTTTTTTTTTTTGTTTTAATAGGAGCTCAAGTGCTCCTAAAAATAATTGCCACACCAGGATCGTCTTTAGTCATTGTTGGGTGTCTGGCACATTAATGTGTCTTTGAAGTGTATATTAATTTACAGCAGTGTGCTGAGACAGACTTGCAATCATTATACAGACATGCATTACCTGTAATGTCCTCTGTCCATTATACTTCCCACCACCTCCATCTCCTCCATTCACAGACCTTATTGGTCTTGTTAAGAGGTTTTTCATTTTCTTCATCTCATTTGCTCTCATTACATGATCACATTTACTATTGTACATTTCCATGTGTGGATCTGTGTATGATCTCCTGTATGTTTTATATTACGTATATAAAGCTTGGCTCTGGACAGTTCTGGCAGAAATCTTACCCCGCCAAGCAGCCAAGTTTGTTTGTTTGCTCTCAACATGCAAACCTGTTACTTTATTATTGAAAACATGTGCAGTTATCACTGCTAATTATGCCAGGAATTCGTTTTATTCATAAAACTTTTTATTCATTGCTTTAAATTAAAGAATGAGTGTGTTTATGAGAGATTTATTTTAGTGTTATTTATATACTATTATAGTATTTATTTTTTTCAAGTTTCAGTATTATATTTTCAGTTATTAATTATAGTTCTCTATTCGGTTTCTGTAATTTAATTTCTATTTGGCTTTAATTTATTTTTCAGTTTTAGCTGTAGGCTAGTCTTTTTAGTACTTCCTAGTTAAACTTGATTTCAGTTAGTTGCCAAACAGCATTTCTGAAGTTTAAGTTTTTCATCGATTTATTTTTTATTTTAGCTCCATTTCACTTAACAAAAACCATTTGAACAGTTTTAGTTTTATAGCAGCACTGTTCCAAATAAGTGCAAATCAGATTTTTAACATTATCAGCACAGCAACTATAATCTATTTATCTAATACATTGCTTGTCGAGATTCAATTTTTCCTCTGGGAGGGTAGGTTTCAGGCATAAAGTGGACAGAGTGCAGTTTCCCACACTGTCTAGTGTAAACTATGCCGACAGGTTGAACAAATATGCCATGGGCTTTTCTGATTGCTTCACTGTCTTAATGGGCTGACGGGTTCTGCTGTCTGTCGCATAGGAACTCTCATGTAGAACTTTTAATCATCATATGGTGCCATGGTAACAACATAACACACAAGCACTCCCACACCCTGCAGCTCTAGCTCGGTTTAAGGAACATGAAAACCAGTAGGGTGGAATCACTGAGAGAAACAATAGATGATATACAAAAAAAAAAATCCATCTTTCACATGTAAGTAAAGCCAGACTAAATTCAAATGCAATCAGCAAAGGAATGCATATGGGTGATTGATGATAAGGAGATTAATGATGATCAGTGATGCTTGCCAAGGCAAGTATCACTAATACAGTTGCTCATACTTGGGGTTAGGGAACAAAGCGCTAACTGTAAGTAAGTATTAAAATTGGGTGCATAACTCATAAAAGACAAATGCTTCAGATATTGTGATTTGTTTTGGAGGTGTTATTACTTTTCTAAGGTGTACTTTTATCACCTGCCAGATGATCAAACAGGTGGAAAACCCATATAGACATACACTGAAAGGGACCCAAGCCATATCTAGACCCCAGAATCTCATACTGTAGAGTCGAGTGGGTGGGCTCTTTTGACTTGGGCCATTGAGCGGATGATTGCTCTAGCAACCACATAGCAACATGCTTAAAACACTCATCACTCTTTAGTAATCGCCTAGCAAGAACCCTAGCATTGTGATGTTGGGGGGGGTAGGATAATAGTATATATGTTTTGTTTAAATGTATTTAATTTTTTAAAGTTCCTTTTCTTTGTTAGATTTAAATAAATAAAAAAATTTAATGTTTATTCAGAAAGGATGTTTAATATTATATTTTTAAGATATTTATTTTATTATTTTAGATGCTGTGTCTTTTTTGAAATGTTCTCTTCATGCCAGAGAATCCTGGAAAAAAAAACCTGATATCATAAAAATATCAACCTGTGATAATTATTGGTTTAACATCTTTTTCGCATGATAATATATTTATTATTATAATATTTTGTTATATATTGCTGTAATGGCTGTTGAAAATCAACTTTGGTCATCACAGTATAATTACATGTGTAAATGTACTGAAATGGGAAATAGTTTTTAAGACTTGCTTGGACACGAAAGTGGTACTATTCACTAATTTTTGACCAAGTCTGGCCCCCCCAACAAACTACAAGCACTTACGTGCTTTACACAAACCCACTTTTTTGGGGCTAAACTCTAAACTCAGTTCTCTACATTACACCATTCATCATTCAAAACTAGCAGCTCTTTTGTTTAATTTGGGAAACACTGCTATTTTAATGCCACACTCATTTACTGATGACACAGTGATCATGTGTGAAAACACTTATATAATTTGTTCACTTAGAAATCAAAACCGTGTTTTGACAAACGAAATTATTTTTACCCCCTTGCATTTCTGTTTACATTGTGTGTATATATGTATACATCAGTTGTATATTTATAACTGTGTGTGTGTGTGTGTGGACAGTACTTATATATATAGAAGATATATATATATATAATATACACTGAATACTTCCACAAGCACATCAAAGTCAACTATTTCTGAACCCTTTATACAATATAGATTGATTACACACAGCTTCACAATAGTAATTCAATTCCAAAATATTCTGTAAAGCAGCTCTAACAAATCAATTGTGTCATTATACAGCTCAAATCATTCACTAGTGATTCGTTCAGTGCATGAACTGTGTAATTAATCAGTTTGTGCATACTGTATATACAATTGTATGTGCATAATTCATAAGTGCGAGTGCTATGACAAACTCCTTGTGCACTCCCTCTGCACACCGAACAAGCAAAAGACATGAAAGTAGTGTTTTACATTTTTCACATCTGTGTGTAGTTTGGCATGTATGTGGCTAATTATTTTAGGTTTGTGTGCACAGTTGCCATGCAAAAATAAAATTTTTAGAAGAGCTAAAATTGTTAAATGAAGTGTTTGATTTTGCATGTTGAGTGTGTGTGTTTTGTGTGTAGAGTTTTGAGAAAGGGAGGCATAGTTTTAAAAACTGTGTACGTATTTAAAAAAAAAAACTGTAAATGTAATAATATTTCACAGTGTTGTTTTTACTGTATGTCTGATCAAATATATGCAGCCTTGGTGAGCATAAAAGACAAAAAAATGTTTAGAAAAAACAAAATCATTTAAAAAATCTTATTGACCCCAAACTTTTGAAAAATAGTGTATATATTTAAATAAACCATTGTTTAAACCCTGAAATGTCATATCATTGCAACATTCTAACGTTACTTAGTGTGTGTGTGTGTCTGTGCTCAAGTGAATTGATTGAGTCATAAACCATCAGACAAGTTAAATGCAACACTTTAAACATGCATCGTTTCTCAGGGAATCAGGGAATCACAACCATGTAAAACCTCACACCAACCATTCCAAACACACAGAGAATGAGTTACCCGCAGGGAAGTGAGAATTATTGAATATGAACAACAAGTTATAATTAGGGGTGTGGACCCGCTGGCAGTAATGCTATAAAAAATGCAACTCACACATAGATACTTTATGTAACGTGTACATTGTATCTTCTGCTCTACAGAGGGATTAGGCACCAGCTGTGAGACACCACCTAATATACCACCTAATTATCTGTGGATTACACCCAGACGACAAGCTACTACCAGTGGTAAGAGATCTCGCCCCTCGCAGGCAGGCCTAGACAGGCCTGCATCAGACCTGGGACAAAGTAACGAGTATCATACGTCCATCTCATGGGATTTGTAAGGTGTTTGGTGTTGACAAGCACAGTTGAGGGGGGTGGTGCTGGTCCTTAAAAGATGTGCAATGGGTCTATTGCCAAAGGTTTACATTAATATTACGTGTGGAAGATTTACATTGCATTAAAGGGTTAGTTCACCCAAAAATGAAAATTAGGCTGTGTTTTACTCACCCCCGAGGCATCCTAGGTGTATATGACTTTCTTCTTTCAGAGGAATCCATTCGGAATTATATTAAAAATTGTCCTGGCTATTCCAAGCTCTATCATTGCAGTCAGCGGGTGTTGCAGTGCTTCAGTCCAAAAGAAAAATTAATATTTAGAATTTTAAACCATTACCATAGCTTTGAAATGACCCAAATACATTTAAAAAATAATATGTTTTTATGCAAAAGTTTGTTTTTACACTAATGTTGATTTCATCCTCAAACCGTGTCTCTCAGTGTGCAGTGAAAATATGAGATTTATAATTTATCACTAAGAAATGTATTTAACTTTTCACCCAAATTATTATACTGATAATGCAATTTGTATTGTAAACTTTATTGAATTAGATTTATAAATGCAAAATAGCAGCATATTCACTAATGGTCTCAGATGTTGGACCTCATAAGACTGGAGGATGTATATTATAAGACCATGAGAAGAATATTCACCACTAAAAGGTACTTGTTGCATTCACTTGGAAAGTAGGTGGGTGGATGTAGCACTTCAGATGCTGTGATATGATGATTTCTCATGTCTGTCTGTCTCCGGCACTCCATTTTTTGTCTTCCTGAGAACAAAACGTTTCTGTATAAAAGCACTGCTGGACGGAGAGTGAATTAAGCTGAGCCTGCTCTCCGAAGCCTAATGGAAAGGCCAATAATTGCTCTGTCTGTTAAAAGATACAAAGTGGGAAACATGGGTATAAGAGTGTGCCATTGAAAATGTGTACGGGAATAAAAGGACTAATCATGAGGGGGGTTTTCACAGCCCTAAAATGCTGCGCTAGTTAAAGGTCAATCTTTATTAGTCGGCTAGTTTTAGCTCATGTAGACCAAGAGCCCGGATCCTCTCTTCAGACTGTAATTTGGTCTTTATGAAAAGCAAGAGATATTATTTGAATCAAGGGCCATCTGAAAAAAGTGTAAAGCCAATGTAATAAAGCTGTTGCACAATGGTTAATATTCCTATGTGGAAGATAATGCCATCATGTGGTGTCATAATAAAGTTACTCAGAGAAATTACCAAAATGGCTTTGATGTGGTGTTCAGACTCTTTGGAAGATGGACATTATGAAGGTTATTTTCAGATGTCTTTCTCTCCTGTACTCTGTAACTATTTTCTGAAAGTTATTACTCAAAAAGTAAACACACGACTGCAAACTTTTAGGCCTTGTGTTCTCAGGAAAGAAAGTGGACATTTACATACACGAGGACATGAAAGGATCCTCTGCGTGTCTCTCCGGCCGGTCTGTTGTGGTGTGTTTTGTCTGATCATATTCCGTTGACTGCTGTCTATCCCTTCACTCTTCAGGAAATTGTGTTGAATCTGTGACGCAAGGCCAACTCTCACAAGCTCATTTTGATTCGATTATGGCTCACCTAATCAAATTTAGGCTTTAATGCTTTTCTCAATTTAATATTGGCTATCAAAGATGCTCCTCAATTCCTCACTACTGGTACCAGGTTGTGAAACCATGGGCAACGTGCCTTCAAGATGCCCAGGAAAAGAGTTCAAAGCACCAAATCAGATTCATTTCACCTAAATGATAAGATTAATCCTGTGTTTTAGAAGATGTGTGTGTAACAGTGAATGTGAAGTTTTCTGTGCAGGTTTTATGATTTATGCTGCTGCATTGAACTGAACACTTTTCTCAGACCTGTGACTCCAAGTAAAAACTCTTTATTCTCAAGAGTTGTGTGGTCATTTTGTGTTGCTCTACTATTCTCGTTAAAAAGTGTGACTGTGTGTGGTGTGTGTGTGGTGTGTGTGTGTGTGTGTGTGTGTGTGTGTGCACGAGGAAATGCATTAAATTTACCTCATTAAGTATGCTAATGATGAGCATAGTGATAGTGCACAAATTAACTGCAAGACAAAAAGACATTTGGTTCTTGTTGACTGAATAGTAATTGGAAAATTAAATATTTAAGAATAATTTTAGGTTCAACGAATACTGATATCATGGAATTTATATAGTATGTACATTTTTCTTGTATTTAATAATTAGGTTAATTCAAGTAAATTTTATTCTGGGATTTCTGGTGCTGTATTCATCTTTGAAGGATTTCATCACCTTCAACAAGGCTAAATTTTTAAATTCTGTCAGAATATTTATATAATACTGTATTATAACTAACATTTCTATCTAAATTTCTATAACTAAAATATATAGATAGATAGATTTTAGTTCGTTTGTAAAGTATTTTCATTATTTTGTGAAGCAGAATTTCTCATCAAGTGCATGAACCATACTGGGTGGGTATAATAGGCTATATCCTTTTTTTGTTTTTGGACATATAACGTTACCATAAAAGAAAAAGGCAATATATCTAATGGTATGACAGAATATCGCTTGCATTTGGTCGTCACAAAGACATTCATTAGCTATGCCAATGATATTATACTCAAAAAAAGGCTGAGATTCACTGTTGTAAAAAACGTGGGAATAAAAGGTTCTCTGTATAATTTAAAAAAAAAAGTTTTTCTATGTCACCAGGCTGCAAAAACCTTTTTGCTTCTAGCCTAATTGGATCCTTTAATTTTGAGCACACTGTAGCCACAGCTACATTCACCCATTCACTTTGTGATGTTCACCGGCCCAATTGTCCATAATAATACAGTGACTCGAGTTGTGAGTTGTTGACTCAGTTTATTTCACTGGGGATGATGGGAGACACTGCAGACAGGCCCACAGCATGAAGCAGGCGTGCGGTGTTTGGTAATGGAACAGAACGGAGCTGTGTAAAACAGAAAGCTCCCTTATAAACTTTCTGGAGAGACGCTTTTAGCCAAAGCGCTGCAACTTAAATGCGATTAAGGCTGACGAAAATATGATTTCAGGCGGAGGTCTCGCCACTGTAGAGTGTCTCTTTCAGCTGCTGAAAATAAACTGACCAGTAATCAGATTTCAGCTGTAATTAACATTATGCAGCGGTTGAAACCACCGAATCTTATTTTGTACAAATGATTTTAAACTGCCCCATTTTCATAGCCTAGTAGGCTAAATATCAGAGGGTTTCTGTTCACCTAAACTGACTTATTGAGCCAGCCTAAAAGAATACATTATTAAAAGAGCAAACCACCAGCTTTCTTTGGCATTTCGGTTTGTTTTACTTGGTGTGTGTGTGTCTGGGTTTGTGAAAGAGAATACCTGAAACACATGTGCATCAACTGCTTCATATAAATAGGGAAGATTGACGACTATAACGGGCCAAACTAAAGAGCCATTCTCTCTAAATCTGTCACTTTTCAGGAAAGTAGGTCTACGTGATTCTTTCATTTTTGTGCAATGCTAATGTACAGTCAGCGGTTCATTATCGCAAAATAAACACCGATAATGTGCCCGGTGCGCAGCGCTGCTATTCAGTCGATTAAAAAATATATCAGGATATGAAATATTAATTTGAGCTAAAATAGTTTATTATCTTTGAGCTTCCATTAAAAAAAATAGTCCATTACAATAGGTACAAACAGGGCCGTAGCTGTGGTTTGCGGGGCCCCGGTGCAGGTTGTACCTGTGGGCCCTGTTTGAAATTGTGTTTTTCAAGTTTGTAGATGTCCAGGTACACTAAAAAAAATGCTGGGTTGTTTCAACCCAAATTTGGGTCAAATATGGACTAACCCAACTTTTGGGTTAAAATTTTTATTTTTTTTAATGGTTGGCTTAGTCCATATTTGACCCAAAGTTGGGTTGAAACAACACAGCTTTTTTTAGAGTGTACAGAAACGAATAATCAAATGTAAAATGGCATTGCATAGTCTTCACTGTATAAATTAAATATAGATTCATTCTTGTTAAAACTACAAAGTAATTCAGTAAAGAGCGAGTAATTTTCTCTCTTTTAATTTTTTAGATTAACATTAAGGACCCTGAAAGCAGCTGGTAAATTAGGAGCGCTCACTTTAAGAGACAATGCATCCAATATAATGATACACATCCGATTTCTTTCTCAACTGTTTATGTTTACTTAACATACCCCTCCAATATTTCGATGATACTCACCAAGATGGGGATTTCGACATAATTTATGTATTTTTCAGTTCATGAGCAAGAAGAGGCAAAAATCAATTCGGTGTTCAAGGGCTGTGAGACGCAGTACAGAACGCAGGGCGTGGGTGCTGAATTAAGCTCTTTCACTTCTTTTTGTGTTTGCATGTTTAAATTGGCAAGGTGTATTTGTCCGTTAAAGTGCAAGAAGACGC
The DNA here is from genome assembly GCA_018155175.1 of Sinocyclocheilus anophthalmus. Classification (NCBI taxonomy): domain Eukaryota; kingdom Metazoa; phylum Chordata; class Actinopteri; order Cypriniformes; family Cyprinidae; genus Sinocyclocheilus; species Sinocyclocheilus anophthalmus. Next base: position 316,738 of record JADLZN010001352.1, on the reverse strand, counting down.
GGAAGAGAAACTCAGTTCGTGTTCGCGCCATCGGTTTTTTTGCTTCACACCCAACATCAAAGCGCGTGAGTACTCAATTGAGTTTCTGCCTTTCCTTGTGCTTGAATGCTTTAAATCTCTTTAATGTTTAAATTGGCAAGGCTTAAAAACACGGTAAATAATACGCTTAATACGCTTTCCTGACGACGAGCAGCAGTGGCCTCGGGCAGTCGGTTGAAATCGCCGGGGGGCCCTCCACAACCGTGGGCCCCTATAATCGTCACCACCTTTCACCCCACTAGCAACGGCCCTGGGTACAAACAGGTCTGTAACCACCATTGATCAGCCTAACAAATATCAAATGTAAAAATATCAAATGTAAGTTGAGGCGGACAATAATTAGAAATGGCTAAGGGTGCTCCGATTGATCGGCTACAGATCACAATTGCCCGATAATCGCTTTGGGATGATTGATCAGCAGTCTCTAAAAAGGACGATCTCAAAAAAAACTATCTCAAGCTGATGACGCTGCTGTGAGAGGTTTGGCACGACATGCAGCGGCACCGTCTCAGTCTCTCTCTGGTGCAGGTGAAATCATTATAATGCTGAAGGTACTCACCTTCATAGTTCTTCATTAAATAACTCTTACAGTAATTTGAAAACCTTCTGTGGGACATAAGTTCACAAACAGCGTGAGTGAATCATCTGAACAGCGCACTGTTTGCGGTAAATATGAAAATGAAAATGTAGTAATTACACCATAAATGCATAAATTAAAGTCTACTGTTTCACAGTCAACACATATGGCTTGTTGGCTAGTTTTAAAGGAAAAGAGCACTTTTAGATAGGGCTGGACGATATGGCCAAAATTTATATCACGATATATTTGTTAATTTCGGTCGATACGATATAATTCCGATATCGATATGAACACTATTAAACAAAGTCTTATAAATACTGCCAAGAACACCCACAACAGATGTCTGTACCAACAAACTTTTGGTATAAAAAAAATTATACTGATTCCGAGCTTTTGAATGGTATAGTGTGTTACAAAGGCTTTTTATTTCAGATAAATGCTGATCTTTGTATCTTCAATTCATCAAAGAATCCTGAAAAAATGTCCGTTTCTTCAACTGTTTTAAATTTGATATCAGCAAAATCAGCATATTAGAATGAATTCTGAAGGATCATGTGACACTGAAGACTGGAGTAATGATGCTGAAAATTCAGCTTTGATCACAGCAATAAATTACATTTGAAAATATATTCAAATAGAAAGCAGTTATTTTAAATAGTAAAAATATTTCAAAATTGTATTGTTTTTGCTGTACTTTGGATCAAATAAATGCAGGCTTGGTGAGCAGAAGAGACTTCTTTAAAAAAAACAATTAAAATCTTACTGTTAAAAAACCTTTGACTGGTAGTGTAGGCTGATTATTCGTATAGACTGAAACAAATGTGCTTCAGCCATGATAAAGAGTATGAAAAGTGCTCTGAGTTGCTGCAGAAAACAAAAAAAATTGAGCAACAACAAAAACATTTTGCTGGAGACGGGCTTATTATTGAACATGCAAACTGATTCTCTGCCAGCAGGAGGCACTTTGGGAGCTGGAGATATAGCGGTTGAACGCTACTTTATCAGATAAAATAAAAATGCCATCGAAACTTTTCTGAAGACATTCGGTTCCCTTCAGAGATACATTCATATAAAACACATGCATTTTGATTTTGAAATGTTGGTTTTGATGTTTATTCAACAAAGTCAAATGCCACAGATAAATCAATGTATGGGAAACACTGGTAATGCATATCGAAATATCGGAAATGTGCTTAAAAATCATATCACCGTTATTGAAAAAAATGATATCGCGATACATATTGATATTGAATTATTGTCCAGCCCTACTTTTAGATAAACAAAGCAATAATAGATGGCACTCGTGGAGGTAGGAAAACAAAGTTCTTTATGAACGGCATGATTGCTTGTAATAAATATTTAAATGCAAAAGGAAAGGCAGTAGAGCTGACAGTTTCTGTCAATGGTAAGTTTTAATTTAGAATGTTTGTGATAATGTAAGAAAGGTATTATAAATGTTTTGCCACTTGCTTGAGCAACTTTTTTGTGCTGTGTGTAAGCTATTGTGCAACAATTGCACGAGTGTAAAAACAAAAATGCACTGCATGATCGAACATTTAGGTGAGATAAATATATATTTTAGAAAAATGTCTAAAAAATGCTCCCCTCCACCCGTCAAAATAAAACAATCCCCTCTCACAAGAGTCACAAGAGGGAAATTCCCCCCATTTTCAAAAATGAAATTCAGGCCCTGAATAAATGTCTAAAATTCCTGATTGGAATATTACTATAAATAATTCTACATGATAAAAAGAAGGCTTTAAAAAGATCGGTATCGGTGATCTTATCGGCAGATACTGCTTTCTGTGATCCGTGATCGGCCTCAAAAATCCTGATCGGAGCACCCCTAGAAATGGCCGAATATCCCCCACCTCCTAAGAGCTCGTCAATGTCAAAATTATTTGGATGGACAATCAAATGAAAGTAGGCCGGGTTTACTGATCATGGAAGCAGAGCGCGCAAATTCCAGCACGAAACGTTAGTTTTAACGTTAAGACAGCGAGGTAAGAAGTAGTGAAACATTAAATTTTTGACCACTGTTTTACCATAGAAATGCTAAGCAACTGATCATAATATACAGTTATGCGAACTAAGTTTCAAGTTTAATTTATTTATATAGCATCATTAACAACTGCAGCAGCTGACCAATGTGCTTTACAACATCAGATAAAATAAGAAGTAATAGGACATAAAAAAAAAAAATGATGTGATGGAAAAGTAATGCGTTATCAGTAAAGATTTAAAAACCTGTAAAGTTGGTGCGTATCTACTGGTAAGCTGTTCCAAAGTTTAGGGCCCATAACAGCAAAGGCATATTTACCCCTTTGTTTTAGTTTAACTCTGGGAAACAGAGTTAACATCTAAGAGCTCGAGAAGGGTTATGTAAAGAAAGAAGTTCAGATAAATAGCCTATTTAAAGAGGGAGCTAAATTATTAGAGAGACTTAAAAACAAAAACAAAGATTTTAAACTCCACTCTAAACCACATAGGCAGCCAATGCAGAGAAGCTAAGACAGGAGTGATATGAGTAAATTACAAAGGCCCATTAAGAGTCTTGAAGAACAACTTGACTTTTTTCTCATATACTGTATATGAAAATATGGTATCGTGTGTGATTCATGTAGCCTAAATCCTAACTGAATGTAACACGAGTCAAACGCAAAAACTCGTGTTACAATTTTTTGTTACAAAACTCGTCTTGTCACAATTTATATTGGACATACAAATAAGAGTGAATGTGTGCATATTTTAAAATAAGATTTGCAAGTAGTTCAAAATGATTAACTACTAACAAGAATTAGACCTGGAATTTCCTTCATCAGTCTGATTACTGAGATGCAAGATAGCACCAGTTTCTCTTATAAGAAACAGTCTGACTGCTAAATTACTGGACTGTCGAATCACAGGACGGATCTCGGGTCTCGCAGAGATTTCATGGCGACATTGTCTCGTAAATGTAATTTTCTTAAACCTATAGGGAACATACTGTAGCTTAGCTGATAATAAAAACCAAATTTACTGACAGCTTCTAAAACCTACTCATTATTTTGGCAAAGCTTGTTTCCATCTTGGCGTCTTAAGCTAAATCCATCTAAAGGCCTAACAATAGGTTTAAATAGATAAGAGAGCAACTGAAGTCTAAAGTTTTTTTGTATCGTGGCATTTAATTGAGAAACAAATTTTGAACATATGCAACCTGTTTTTTCCGCCTAAAAAATGCAGACTGTGCATAATATTCACAGACACTTTATTGTAAGAACTTCACGTCAAAAAAAGGAAAAAAAAGTGTAAATTTGGGTTGGGTTGGTTGGAGCGTCTGGGTTTGAAATGTGTGAAGTGGCTTTATAACAGCACAAATTGTGTAATTTACATAGCTGTTAAAAAGCCCAATGAGGCCAACAGGCACATGTCTGACATATTCTTTTCAGCTTGTCAGCATGTTTCAAAAGAGATGGAACAAAGGGAGGTTCCCTTTGACTATGTGAATTCCCCTTTATAATTCTCGAGTAGGGTTGACAGATCATGGTCTGTCTGAAGAACAGGTTCCAGAATGGTTTTCTCTGATCTTAGGCCTTTTTTTTAGGGAATCCAAATTATGGTCAATTTGGGGTAAGTTTTATGGCTAATTGAACAAACCACACGTCTCACTGAAGAAACTGGCTGCCACCGTGTCAAAATAAGTCATATGTCTCTCGTTTGTCTTCAGATACACCACAAGTGCACTAGATCAGCAGTATCCCATCCATCTCACTGATCTCGGGGTGAGGTCTACAGCACAAAATACAAAACCAAATACTGTGAGCACCGCTGAAGCATCAGCTCAGCAAGTGAATTTTCTGTCCTACTTTCCAGCTTTTCCCTTTACTTTAAATAGAGGGCAAATTAAGTCTGGCAGGCTTTTTCGGCCAATTAAAGAGTGTAGCATGACTGGAGATTGAGCTGACAGAGATGAAAGCACTCTTGTCTACTTTCAGCATTTGCAGCACTGTCCATTGCCAAACATGGCAACATTTTAAAGAGCCCATGAATTCAAAATCGGACTTTAGTCCATTTACGTTAGCTTTAAAACCATCTCTATACACCAAGTTAAAAAATTTAAACAAGTGGAAAAAATTTATCTTTAACGCATGTGCAAATATTTTGATGACTCATACACTACACAGATTTTTGTCCAATCAAATGCACTTTACAATGAAAATGATGCTTGCAACCAACTAAGAAGTAGCAAATGACATTTCATGACTGTGGCATACAGTAAGATGACTGACTCCTCAGACTTCCTGTTTTAATAGGTAATACATCGACACATGGAAGACATTGGCACCTAATTTTACTGTTGTTGTTTTTTTTAAACAAGTCTTTGTGCTGTAAAAGAAAGAAAGAGAAAATGTTTAAGACAGTGAAGGTCAAGCTGTTTACATGTATTTCTCTCATCCTAAACTCTAATGTCGCTTTCAAAATTCAATGTTTTTGTCTGTGTCACTGTTATGAGTTAAGTGTAGTCGATGTAAAGCTGCTGAAAAGCATGGAGATGACTCTGATATTATGTGATAAATTGTTCACGGTTAGTTCACAAGTGCTAACAGTTTGTGTTGTAAGAAACCCTTAGCGCCCCTGAGCTTCAGCTATATCCCCACAAACGATGATGGCTGTATATTATTATATTAAATATTTTTAGACTATATACATTAATTTGGTAAATAAATGAGTCAAGATGATAAGTTAGACATTGCGCTGAACGGAAGGTCAGTGAGCATATTGCATTCTGGCGATACAGTATTCCACCAGCATGCTTAGGTTTTATGATGAAAGATAACAGGCTTCCAGTGTAGGTCTAAAAACGACACACTAATTTGAAAAATGCATTTTCGATGCTACACATAGCTACACATTTTAGCAAAAATAGCATTCTGTTTAATGTATAATAATATACTGCAGAAAACTATATGGTTAGTATGGTATTCCATGGACAGTTAGAACTATAACAAAGCCCCAACCAGCGCACCAAACAAGACGGTATTAAAGAGACAGAGTAATTAATATCAAAATAAATTCACAAGAGCAAGTCTATTGTTTGCACATGTTTATTTACATAAAAGGCAAAATAACTGAAATAATAAGAACACAAGTATAGACCTGGAACTTCTTTAAGTTTGTCTAAATATCATTTAGTAATTGCAATGTCTTCTGGTCCATATCCTTTCCTTAGGAAGGTGTGCTAGATACCGATTAATAATGTAACATAAAAATACTATACATATTTATATATTTTGCTATTGTATTGTGGAGTGTCACTTTCAAAAAATGTTCTGTACTCCTCTGATTATATAATGGTAAACATTACAATAACGTAGCACAACAACAGTGATCAGCAATAACCATAAGCCGAATACTCACAATAAAAATAAAAAGGTCATATAGATCATAACACAGTCTATTAAGAAGTGGATTATCCTTCACCTGAAATGTTTGTCATTTCTTCACTTCTGTGATCTCCAAACTGAAGATTTGTCCTATCTCTTTTGGTATTGTGATTATACCAAGAATCTCTGTAAAGACATATTGAGTGTTTTTCTTGGTATAATTCCTGATATCTCTTTGAAATATGAAAATGTTATTCTAGGATATACACATGAGAGTGAACAGTCAGATGTTTTTTATTCAACCTTTTGTTCTTGGCTAAATATTTTATACAGGTGCATCTCAATAAATTAGTGTCGTGGAAAAGTTCATTTATTTTAGTAATTTAACTAAAATTGTGAAACTCGTGTATTAAATAAATACCAGGCACACACGGACTGAGTAGTTTTAAGTCTTGGGAAAAAAAAAAGAAAAAAAATTTGAAAGACAGTAAGTTCGCCCTCAGGACATACATCATTAACTCCTACCGTGATTTGTTTAGCATCTCAACCGATTTGAATCGTCACATGTGTGAAAGCACCAAAACAAACACGCCCATACCGCAACAAGACCTCACCCCTATTTTGAAATCTCCGCCCCACACGTATGTATGCAACCATGGCAACGACGATCATGGAAACAAGTGAAGATGACAGCATTTAAACAAAAAAAAAAAAAAAAACGGGAGATAAGTTGTGAAAAGCAAAGCAACGTTACTCAACATCAACAAAAAAAAAAAAAAAAAAAAAAAAAAAAAGTCCTTGGCGTGGTTGGAGCCCTCCTTGAGTTTCTCCACTGCTCCGATATTTACGCGAGTCCTACCTCTTGCCGGATTGTAACCCGTCTTTTTAATATGTTGTTTCTCTGATAATTTTAGAGGAACAAAGCACTGATGCCAGAAAGCAGTTATGTGAATACAGACAAATGATAAACACCAACTCAAGCAATTTTCTTTTTATTTGAGGGGAGGTAGAGAGCAACAGAAACTCTAAACGGTGTAAGCAAAAATGGAAAACATGCCATATGAATAAAGCACTGAATAGAAGAGATCTCCAGTAGGTATTATGCAAAATTCGCTGATCTTGATCACTTCATGTACCATTTCCTTGCCCACTTCCCTGGCCATAGCCGCTTCCCTGGCCGTGACCCTGCCGCCCCTGGCCATAGAAAAAATCCGCTTCCGGGCCGTGACATTTCTCACGTTATCACAGTTTATTTGTTATAGTTTAGAAAATGGTAATAAATATAACAAGAACTCAGAGTTAAAATGTGTCAGAACAAATTCATCTTGATAAATGTTAGATAACTTTGATAGAAAGGAATGTAATGGATTACAATCAACCAAAAATTAGACAGCTGTTAGTATGACAGTATTTAAACAACTATCAATACTGAGCCTTAATGATAGCTTGTAGTCTCCTGGGCATGCTGTCACCAAGCTTCATGCAAACCTCAACTTCAATTTTTTCCCCAGACTCTGTCTGAATAATATTTGGTCCCAAATTTTTATAAATTTTACTGTTAGTCCACTGTATGAAGAACTTTTGGGTATAATTTGTCACAGTTTACTTTATTTTGCTATCCTAACTTACATAAATGAACTATAGTGTCCTGCAACCACCAGTAAAAAAACAAAAACAATTAATTGGTCTCTGAATAATTTGTGGTTTGACTGTATATCCTTCGGTTATTTTCACACTTAATTATGCCCATTAAAATGTATTTGACAAGTTTTTGTTACTTTCACTGTTCATTTTTTTGCTCTATGGTACATCATCTTTAATTTAATAGCATTAGAACTGCTCCATTGCAGCGGCTTAGTACTGTAACCACGCACTTTGCTGTAATAATGCAGGAAACCACTCGTTATAAATCTCCTGTGATATTTTCAGAAATAGAAGTCGCGTTATTTTCATCTGAAACATGCTGCGATTTATATTACAAAGCCACTCATATAATGCAGAAACACTCAAGCAAGCAAAACACGCGCAACGCGTGCAGGTATTTGTACTGATTCAGAATGAGAGGACAGTAGTACAGACTAGCGCATTTCACACAGGCTGCTAGATTCACTTTCGCCAGAAAGTCGTGTATGCCTAAGGTTAAAAATAAATGACATTTATAGTGAATGCCCCTATAAATGGTCTTATTTTTACGATTTAGTTTTAATCCAACTGATAGTACGAATGTGCTAAGTGAGGAAAATCAAAGATCACACAACAGAATGAAAGCGCTCTCTCTCTCCTATCACTCTCTATACCGTTAAGTAACTTGTGCATTGTTTTACTAACTTGTTTTTTACATATCCGACCGAACTACAAACTTTCCAGTGATGTCTGTGAGAAAGGTATATTCACTCGACAAGTTCGTGCATCTGCGCCGCCGCGCGCTCAATCCACTCAGCGTGCTTTGTTTATCAACTCACGCACATCAGCTATACAGGCGTTAGTACTGAATGTTTAACATTACATTCGTTGCATACATATACTTTGTAGACATCCTTAATCTCTAATAACTCCATTCTGCTCTCTGTTGTTCTGTTGTCGGTGTTTCTTTGACTGAATATATGGCACTTATCACATGCTGTGTGGTGTGGGATTACAAATTTAAGAATCTGTCTTAGATCTACTGATCCTATGTCCTGACATTGCATCACATGAAAAACTAAGGTGAAGTGCATTGTATTTAGCATTTAAGGTAAATGACATCAGACAAATGATTATCTTAAGCAAAGTGTAGCAAGAGGTTCCTGTTCTCTTATTATTAGTCAAATGAACCAGATTACTGAGACCATCACCTTTTGTTTGTAATGGCTCTTGGTGCCTCTGCCCCAGTCTTTGAGTAGTTATGCTGATTGGATTAGGACTGGTGAAATAGGGCAGGTTGCTATACCTGAATACTTCATTTGCATGCTTTGTTTAAAGTCGTCACCCAGGTGCTTTGTCTCCATTTCTAAGCACTGCCCCCTAAATGTATATAAACTACGATGTATCACTGCCTTAGTTAGACTTTTGATGACTGCAGCGCCACGCAGCGCGTTCTCAATAAAGAACTCTGCTGAAGATACCCAAGAGTCTCCTGGTCTCTGCTTCAATGAGGAAAAAGTTTCCTACAGTGGTATCGGCGTATTTTAATGAGTACGAGTACGAGTACAGGAGACAAGTATCGGGCCGATACTGATACCAGTATCGGTGCATCCCTAATTATTACTACTATTATTAATACTATAACATGAAGTATAATTACTTACGGTTCAGTCTGCTGTCTGAGTG